>JALBYZ010000423.1:0-28764 GCA_038050575.1 Globisporangium mamillatum | reverse complement strand
AGAAAAAGTAGAAGAGATGACAAAACAACAGAAACACTAGAAAATAACAAAATAAACAAATAAAAATGCATGTTGCATGTGAACACTCGGCTTCGCACATTCTTTCATCATTTCGAATCACACGAAACTCAGAGCCGCCCTGCATCAAACAGTTTAAAACTACCCTGCCTATTTATATACAGTGTCGAAAACACAAACCTACTCCAACCAAGCATGTTAAAGCGCCCGCGGAGCGGGCGCCGCCCGGCTAGTGCACATATATATTACTGAGAATGCTGGCAATGAATCCACCAACGTACACGAACGCACCTGCGCTTTTTTGCTTTCTTGTTTTCTTTGGCCTTCTCTCTCTAAAAATTCACTCCAACCCAAAATCAAAAGCCGTTAAGTGCGGCTGCGGCGCCAAGGAAGATCAGATCCTCGTACTTAGCCGGGCTGCAACGTCGGCTCTTTCCCTCGATAGCTGAATGTCCTGCGAGATTTGATTGCGACGCCCTCTTTCTATATCAAGTCTCGCAGGGTGGCGCCACCGCCGCTTCAAGACGGTCCAGTTTTTGGGCTTTTGGGCTTTTTGGCCAACACATACAGTACGGGTACGGGAGCCGCCCCCTACGGTACGGCCCGGGTGTGTTTGCAAAGGCTCAAAAAGCCGCCCGATTGGACCTTGTGAGCAAAGCAGCAGGTAAAGAAGGCGGCCCATCTTTCTCACCCAAATTGCATGCTCTTTCCTACCGTGGTTTTGCAAGCGTACTTTTGGATTTTCACGCAAGCCGCCACGCCCAGAGCGCATTACTTTCCAATTGCGCGCAGCATCGGCACAAGCAGCTACAACCAGCAGCAGCTACAACCAGCAGCAGCTACAAGCAACGCGGAGCCACCAACACTGCACTGCACTGCATCGATCGCACCGACACGACGACGCACGACGACGCGCTGATCATCCAATTTGACCGGCCGCATCGATAGAGCACGTCAGGTCAGTCAGCAATCGGAAAGCAAGAAGAAGAAGAAGGAAGACACGCAACACCCGCACACTCGTCAGGGTGTATTTGGATCCGTCGCCAGCAAGTATGGAGATGGCCAAGGATGTGAAGGAGATCTTGATCACGATGAAGGAGAGCTGGTCGGATGAAGAGCAGCTGCTGCTCGCGAGCCTGCAGAGCCGCCACGAGGACTATCTGGCGATGATGGAGGGCTTCTCGGGCCAAGTGTCAGAGATGGCGCTGAGCATGACCCCGGAGGCGCGCATGGTCGCGCACGAGCTGCGCGTCAAGATCTACCAGAACTGGCGCACGGTACTTATGAAGTTCGCGGCCCCGAACGCGCCCGAAGAGATGGCGGCGCTGATCAACGACAACCAGCACGACGCCGGCTGCGACTGCTGCGTGTGCGAACTGCACCACAGTCTGAAGCAGTACGAAGACGTGATCGCGGACTTCATTCGCAGGAGTCCCAAGATCAAGCGAAAAGTGTTAGAGCCCGATGATCCGGACACCGATGACTCGGACGGATTCGACTTCCCCGACTTTTTGGGGGCCGGTCCGTCATAGACCACGCCATCGAGCAGCAGTTAGTATTAGGAAATTCATCGCAGCGAGAAGCCGGTCGACCACACACACGAAGGAACGCAAGCTTGAAGCCCGAATAGAAGGGCCTCAAGGGTCGATCGATCGCGAGCAGAGGACGAAGAAGACGCAGACGCACGTTTCGTCCCCTTCGCTCGCTCGCTGCAGTCGCCAGTGGGGATGCATACAGCAAACGCGTGGCGCGTACTTGTCGAGTTGTGGCGTTTGAGAAGAAGAAGAGCGCGGTGGAGAGAAGGTGCCGCGCCGTGGTTGTTTGTTGTATAGCGTTCGCGCTGGTGTGTCCGAGTTTCGATTAGAGTGCGTCGTCAAGGGCTGTTCGTTGTGTATTTTTTTATCCCGTCCGGCGCCAATTGGAAGCGCGCGCGCAACGCAATGCTGAGATCAAGTCGGCTCGAATGGAGTGACGTGGAGTGGTGGGGTGGGGTGCTACGGAGGTGATCGATCGTCTGGCGCTCGTCGCCATCTCTCTCTCTCGTATCGTCTGGCGCTCGTCGCCATCTCTCTCTCTCTCGTATCGTCTGCGGTCGGTCGTTCGCCGAGTACGACCGCACGCACGCACGCACGAGTGAGCGCATTGCGAACAGGAGAAGTGGCGAGTGCATCGAATGAACCGCGTGAGAGATTGAGAGCGTCAGTCGGTCGTCCGTCCGTTTGTCCCCCCTGCCCCTCGTCCGTCCGTCTCGAGCCGAGGAAGAAGACGAGAAGAAGAAGAAGAAGAAGAAGACGCTCCGCCGTTCGAGAAGTAGAATGGCCACGAGCGCTTGTTGTTTGCGATCTTCTTTCTCCATTAAGTATAAATCAAAGAATTATTGCGATTGACACGGGAATGACAGAGCGGCAGCAGGAAGGGAGGAAAGAAAGAAGCCATGACAAAGGAGGCAATGATGAGGACAGCGCATGCGTATGTCGGTAGGACCGGGAAGATCTATGTATCGTAGTAGTAAGTAAATGAATGGGAACGTGTTATGTATTTGAGCCAACTAACTAAACGTGCTGCATGACGCACTGATTCATTCGAGCCATATCCCCCATGACAACAGAACAGCAGAACACATGCGAATATGGCTCTTCTTCCCAGGTAAGCGAGCGACTGTGAGCGACTGCGCTCCTCTCTCTCTTAACTGGCCCGCCGCGCGCGCTTCTTACGGTAGCGCTGTAACGCTGGCGCCAAAAAAGGAGAAATGGCGCATCCATCCGAGCAAACGGGGACGCTGGCGACGCATGGTTGCATTTCAGAGAGAAGACTGACGCACGATCGGCTCGCGCGCGGCAGGGACGACGCCGACGATCGGGTGGCCGACCGGCCCTGCTCAATCATGGGACTCAGATAGATCTTTTGTATCAAGCAACGCTTTGGCGACCAGCGACGTCCCATCGACCGATCGGTCGCTTGTTGTCGTCGTCGTTGATCTTCCTTCCATGTGGGTTCAGTATTATGAGCCATGAGCCGCCTTCTTGTCTTGGCGCGTATCTTTAGCGTCATGAGCGGTGGCAAAGCAGCGGCGCATGAGAATGGGTCCGCATGCGTACGGACGTGTGTAGAGAAGAAGGGGAGGACGCATTCGCTCATCCATTTCCACTCTGCGTCCAGAGAGATCCGTCCGTCGTCGTCCATGGACGGCGCGGGCAGGCACGGCAGGGCTGGGCGGGGCGGGGCGGGCAGGCTGGCCAAGACCTGCCAGCCGCGGCCGCAGGGCAGGGACGGGGACGGGGACCGCCGCTCAGACCGGACCGGGAATTGGACGGACGGAAACCGCGAGGGTTGCACGCTTCCTGCTGACGCATTTCGCCGCATCACATCACCACACTTCGGCTTGCTGCTTTGGCTTTGGGCGTTTGGCTCGCGAGGGCCAAATTCCTCTTTTCGGCCGCGAACTCAACTTGCGCAAAGACGCGCCAGGCGAGGAAGAGTGGGTTTGTGAGACCAGTCCCACGCTCCAAAAAGGGAGAGGAGCGAGCGGAGAGGAAAGAGAGTCGAGACCAAAGAAAGGGCGCTTGTCTACAGACACACCCGTGACACAAAAATAGCCAGGCACAGCACACATTTTGGCCGCTTTGCGAGTATTTCAACAATCTGGTCTCTCTCGTGTCGCCTGTGTTGGCTTTGCGAGTTGTGTTGTATCGCTTGTGTTTGTGTTTGTAGGCAAGCAAGCCACACGCCTGGCTGGCTGTGGTCGAGCATTCGTTTGTGCTGCCCTCATCATTCCCAAGCAAGCATAGCACGGACAACGCGAATATGAGTTTCGAAAAAAACACACACAAAATTGCACTTTGCACAAGCACGTGACTGGACTGCCTCGCATACGACACAAGCATACACGAGCAAGTGAATCCATTCGAGCAATCCGAACACAAACTGAACGATGGATGAATCCAACGCAACTTGTTTGACTTCTTGCGTGTGTCCGTTGCGCTTCGATTTTGCTGCCGCTTGGCATCTCGCTCAGGTTGCGAACACAACAGCAAAAGAAGAATAAGACGAAGGGAGAGCAAGAGCGGGAAGAGAGTTTCCGAAAGGAGTGTATGTGCGTGTGTGATAAACCACACAAGGTTGTATACAGACTTGCTTGGTGCCTGGCAAACAAAATTGCGCACGCAAGTTGGTTGTCCTCAAGCAAGCAACCACAATAAGTAGCTTGCTGTTTCTCTTTGGTTTTGTATGGTCGCGCAGAGTCACCTGTGCAAATGGATAACTTGTGAATGTGGCCGCGCACAGAAACGGCCAAAATCAGTTGCCCACTTGACAAAGGAAACGCTCTCGTATTGAGCAAGAGTTCACATAGAGCGTCCGGAGGGCCATTAGCTAATGCTAATGGCTCGGTTTAGGTGGTTTGCGGCGCAACCGCGAAGAAGTGAGAGATTTCCGTTCCGTTGAACAATGGGCTGATACGCGTCTGCTTGCTGAAGCAACGCAAAATAGTTGCACCCTCCGGCTGGCAGACCGCTTGATGCGTTTGGCCCACTTGTCCTCATCCTCGTCCTCATCCGCGGCCCAAAGCCGTTCGCTGCAGTCGTCACACATGTCGGTCCTTCTGTGGGGCGAGTTGCGCGTGTGTGTGCAAAGCGCTTCCTCTTTCCTTTGCGGTTGTGTTGTTCCATTTTTCCATCCGTGTCCACACAAGCGCCGCCGCTGTCGTTGCTGTCGTGCTTGCTTGCACAGCACGCACCCGTGCAGTCATCGCGTAGCAAGTCGCCTTTCGAATGCGTGCTTGCTTGCTTGTTGACCAGCAAGTCACGACCTTCACCTGGCCATCAGTCGTAACTCGCGTGGAAACTGAAGCGTGACCGACCACAGTGAGAGAATTGGGCCACGGTTGTCACGTGCGATAAAGTCCTCTCTCCTTTCAGGGACTCGACACAGGGAAGCACTAGCAGACTGCAGGATAACGCACTCTCTGATAACTTGACTGAGCGTCAATCAAGGTGTCCGCGCAACTTTGCATGTATCTGCGCCCCTTTGTTTGTCCACATAGTTTGTTCCCAGCAACCCATGCACGCACGCATGTGCTTTGCTGAAACCTTTCGTGCGCAAAACAACTCACGTCAAAAGTGTGTGCGCAACACCAACACCGATTGCAGCTGCGCCTACCGCTTGCGTATTTGGGGTTTCATCACACAGATTAGAAATGACGAAAATGGCTGCGGTTAGGGATTGTGGTCAGCTCACAGATCTGACCACAAATCCGTAAATACCAAAATTAAATTTGGATGGCAATTTTTATATTCGGATACTCATTAGATACGGAATTGTCCATATCAGAAAGCTGATCGTCAATCCAGCTCAACAACAACGCGAATATCAAAGTGCAGATGAGGCAGTCGAAAGGAGAGAGCTCCTTATCGCTCGGTCGCGCTTTCGCTTTGCGCCGCCGCCGCCATCGCCTTAGTTGATTCAATGGTGCCAAGGGCTACAACTTACAACCACGCGTTCTCAACCACAAAGCGTTGCGTCGTTGCGATCGTGTGCCCTCTCTCGTTTCTTGTGCACGCTTGACAACTTGCTACTGTTGGTCGTTCACTCGAGCCTCTTTTGGTTTCATTATGCCTTGGAACACTTCTAACAGAAAGGCCTTCTGGCTTGCGACTCAATCCATCCATCCATCCACCTATCTTATTCAATGCAGATTTGCTTCTTGACGTGTTGGTCAAACGAGCATAATCGCATCTCTTTGGTCCAAAAGTGGCCCGCTGGTGGCTTGTCTGTCGCGTGCGTCAAGTGTCGGTTGCTGCTCTGTCTACCATTTCTCCATCCATCTTCACTGTCGCCTTTGTGCCTATCCACTCATTCTCCATCCATCCATTCTTAAATAATCGATCGACCAGCATTGTTAGCTTGCAAGAACAAAGAGCATCAATGCAGACGAAGCGGAATGGGAATAATCAGAAGGTGCTGGCGGAACTGAGAAATTGGATGGACGTTGTGTCGCCATCTGAACAACTTTCTATCTGAACTCACATTTGCTGATCGTTGAGTTGAGCCGAGTTTGAGCTGTCTGTTTGCTGATTGTTTTTGGCTTTTGGCTTTTGCTTTTCGACAGTGCAGTCTGTACCAAGATGACGAATACAGGTGAAATGATTGGCCCAGAGCGCTTAGCGGTGGAGACTGGTCGACCCACAATGCACCCACAAAAGAGAGTCAAGAGAGAGGCGCATCCATGGCCCACGCCTCTCCTCTTTCGCGCGCTCGTGAGATTCGTTGAGTTGAGATGGAGCCCTTTGGGCCATCAGAACGGACACATATTGGCCATCTCATCTTGGGTGTTTCGTTGCTTTGTTTAATCACTCTGTATTGTATGAGCCACACCAACTTATAGAGAAAGTCATTGCTAGATTCGTCACCTTGTTGCACCAGTTCACAATGCGCAGTGGCTACAGTCCACCGACTAAAGCTCGAGTTCCACGGCTATAACTTGGATCACGCGCGGTGTGCGTGGCTCATTGAGCACTTCAACTCGGGCGTCAGAGCGCTCGCACATAAATGGTGGGGAGGTGTCAATACTAAAGCAATGGCGAACGCAAAGCGAGAAAGACTATTGGCCTTCATATTGACGAGAATCGTCAGAGTTCATGACAGTGGAGACAACAAAACTGTAGCAAAAATACCTTCTTAGCTTTGGTGTTTCGATGCTAGTTATGTAAACACGGCGTTTGCAGCCGTAAGTAAGCAAACTGCACACAAAACCGAATGCAGAGCTCTGTCAAGTCGATTTCCAGCTTGTGCAACACCCCTTTCGGGGTGTTGTCTTGCTTTGCTTTGTTTAGCTGTATAGCACTCTTTGACTGTGTGTCACAGTGTGGTCCTTGCCCAGCAGTTGACGTGTGAAGTGTCGATTCGTCACTCGCAGCTTAGGGGAATTCTTGCAATTCACGCCTGTGAGAATATGTCCCTTGGCGATCCTCCTTCTCATTTTCCATCCCTTCCTTGCACGACTCACACTTCAACATGGAGGCTCGGAGGTTGACCGGCACCACACACACACACATACACATAGACTGCCACGTACCTCACGCATGTTCTATGCACAAGTCGAACTTCCAACTTCCTCCTTCTATCGTATTCGTTTGTGATCTCGATCACATTTGCTTTCTTTTTTTCTTCATTACATTGTTGCTCCACCTCACCATCTCTGGGAGTGGTGAAATGGAATGTATGAGTTTCCGTTTCCGATTCGTGCACACACAGCAACGAGCGTGGCACAATCATCATGCTCTGTGGGTTTTGGCTTTGGACCCTGGGGAGGGAAATGGTCGTGGCTACAGGACACTGTTGCAGCCATTCAGCAAAGCAGAGCGACAGAGAGCGCTCGTGTTCGAAAATGCGCTTCATTTCTATTTCATGGCGTGAATCCATCTATCGAAAGGATGGATTCACTTGGGATGAACACGCCAAAGCGAGTGAACCCTCCCTGCCTGCTGCCTGCCTGTGTTCTGAGATGAATGTTTGAAGCTTGACAAATTAGCGCTATCTTGGGTTCTGCAAATTGATTGGTTAAAAAATCAAATTGTGAATTTATAGTATTTGTGGGCCACAACATTAAGGTCACGTGGTCCACGCCAGGAATGTGTGATTGGCTAAAAAGAAAACCCTCGATAGTTGAGTTGATTGGCTGTATATTCTTGTCAGCTGGTTGGCCAAAAACTAAACATTTTATGATTGGCTTATACTCCGCATTTCTTTTGTATCTCTCCAAACTGCTTTGAAAAACGAGCAAACAGACACGCAGAGCAGGTTAACAGCAGAAATGGTAATGAAATGAGCCTCACGCGCTGCGCGTGTGCATTCACTGCGGCTCGCTCTGCGCTCATGAGACTCTGTATGTACGGCTGACTAACAAGAGCACGTCCTCGTACTGCTGCAGGCGGCGGACCGATTCAACATCAACCGCCAGTGGGAGCACCTGCAGGCCAAGTACGTCGGCACTGGTCATGCCGATACCACCAAGTTGTACGTAGAGCCCACGGTTCGATTCCTGTCACTATAACCGACCTGTATATGCATTGATGCTATTTATGATCACTGATGTGCCCTACTACTGCGCATATTGTGTATGGATGTGTTCGTTTTGTGATAGCGAGTGGACCGTGAACCAGCATCGCGATACGCTGGCGTCGCACTTGGGCCACTACGACATGCTCAGCTACTTCGCGCTCGCCGAGAACGAGTCGGTCGGCCGCGTCAAGTTCAACATGCTCGAGAAGATGCTGCAGCCCTGCGGACCACCGCCACAGAAAGAAGACGACTAGCAGGCTTACATGTATAGCTGAAGGCTGATGATACACTGGGCTCGCAGGTATAAAAGATCTTCGTGGCAGCGTCATGAGCTCGATCAACTAAGACCTGAGCTAAGACGAGAGCTTGGCTTTATATGTGATGTTTCCCAGTGGCTTTCTTTCTTGTTGAGAGGAGCGTCAAATAACTAGGTGGGTAGATTGCGAAGAACCAGCGCGTTCATATCTTTTACACTGTGGTAAACTGCTTGAAATCCGACGACTTCCAGCTTGAGACCGACGAGCGCACAGTGCACTGGTCATCCTGGACGAGGATCCGCTCCTGCTGCGAGACCACGCCGCGCAGCTGCTGCAGCAAGTGCATCTTCTTGTGCAGCAAGTCCGTCTCGGTCATCTAGCCATTCATCCATTTCGTTATCAAGAAATATTTGTTCAGTTGAATCCGAACAGAACATGACAAGATCTGAATATCTAGGTTACTTCATTCAGACTCACCGTTCGGAGGTTCTCGGCGTTTAACGCTGGTAGAGAAACTGCGCGATGCAGCCGTGCGCGGTCCTGTTTTCTGTAGATGTCGGCGAGAAACTGCACGTCCTGCGAGGTCTCGGCCAGGTGTCTCACTGCAGAAACAGAAATCGAAGCAACAGTGTTTAGTCGGCCATGGACAGCTCCAGCTGCAACAATTGATACCAAGCAGGGTATGAGCTCTAACGTCAGAGGAAGATTCAAGAATAACACCTTTTTGAGTCCCGCGTATGTTCCTTACCATCCAGGACTTTCTGGACTGCCACGCACGGCGTCGCCAGCCTGTTGAGCGTCTCCTTGGACACTTTCCACGATGGACTCTTCTTCTGACCCAACAGTGTTGCTGCAGTAGCATGTTCTCCCACTGCGTCTCGTCCAGTGGTCGCCACATTCCCACTACTATCACCATTACTGTTGTTAACGAGCGGCGGCGGTGGCACACCGTTCACCTTCCAGTCCACGATCTTGGCCCGGAGCAGCAGCGCGTGGTCCTCCTGAATCTGCTGCAGCCGCTCCTTCTCGCGCCTGCGCTCCTTCGCGAACTGCTTCCCCAGGCGCTTGTTCTCGACGTGCGTGGCCACTTTCGCCAGCCGGAGTTTGCGCTGCTGCTCGCTTTGCATCGCGCTCTTCACGGCCTCGATGTAGTACTCGTTCTGCTTGACCTTGAGCAACTGGATCGCTCGGTCCAGGTCCTTCGAGGCGCTCATTAGTCGTCGCTATCTAAGCCTGCAATGCAATTGACAATAATACCTGTATGGAGGTCCTCGGAATGCGAGTGAACGAGTATATGGCGACGAAGAGCTTGGGCTGAGCAGCACGGGTAAACCCTATAGAATCTTAAGACGAGGCTAAAATTACCCCACGTATGTTCGTTCACACACACATTATTAGCCGCGCATATTTTTCACGTTGAGCATATTGTTGGTGGCAATTAGGACGGATGGACTGAGGTAAAGAGAGAGTTATCTCTCTCTCTCTCTCTCTCTCTCTCTCTCTCTAGGGGAGCTTCACGACGGTGCTCTGCTCCAAGTGCAGCACGTACTGCGAGAGCGTCTCGAGCTGCTCGATGCCTGTATTCTTGGCGCGAGGGTGCGTGCGTGCCTTCGGGCGAATGAGTTGCTCGCTGGTGTTCACTTCCCACTCCAGTGCCGCACAATCTGAACCGATTCACATCACATGATGTCACACAGGAGAGATAAGGTTAGCAATAGGCTCTTTAGAGTATCCATTGAAGCTCAGTGTGGTGACATCCGTACATTCGAAGAGCTCTTCTTGCTGCGCAAAGCCCAGTGCGAGCCTCGCATCTTGGATCGAGATCGTAGAGTACGCTGAGCTCAGTAGCTCTGCCGTTGACTCACGCGTCGAGTCTGTACGTTCAGCCATACGAGAGAAACATGATTAGATCCCTGTAAAAGACCAGTAGCTTGCATAAAAAGCTAGTATACTCACGTCTCAAGAGGCTAACGAGCGGCTGGAGCTCTTGCGGCCATTGCTGGTCCATTGCGGTATACGCAGCAGAGAAATCCCTATGTGCATACGACACGTGAACAAGAAGATGGTACTCGTTGTCAGCTTGCAGTCTAACGATAGACGCTCAATGAGAGCAACATACCGTTGCCAGAGCGCTCTACCGATGTCCCACGCCTTCCGCAGCGTCTCGGACTCCTGCTTGAGCGCCAGCGGGACGCGTTTCCACAGAAAGCGCGCGTCGTTCCTGTTAGTATAATAGCCATATACATAGACGATGAGAGTCGTAAGATACACAAACACCAACGTCAGCAATAGATCCCATGCGCGGTAAGTTCAACCCATCAGATCCTTGATCTACGCGCCATCGCAATACCCATATGGATCCGGCATCACCACACACACACACACACACACACACACACACACACGCATAGGCCATATATATATATACACACATACGTACAGGTTCTCTGCGAGCAGCAGCGCGAGCAGGTAGGTTGAGTAGAACGCGGGCGTGAGCACTCTCTCTGGTTGCGCTTGTTCTCCGTTGTCAGCAGGCTCCGCCGCCGCTTGCGCGACGAGCTCCAGCTCCTCGAATGTCTCCTTGAGACTCTGGATCTTCACGTGTACATAGCTGCGGTCGTTGCCCTGTGAAGCGAGCACGTCGTGCAGCAGACGCGCCTTGGCGAGCTCCAACTTCTCCAGTAGGCCTTCCATGATGCTTAGCTATTGTTGCTTGCTTGCTGCTGTTCTTGTGTGAAGAAGGGAGATCTGGTTGATGTGTGATGTTGCGCGAAGGTGACTCGAAGCACACACACAAATGGATACATCCACCTGAAGACATCCCCCCAAAGTCAGACTTCTGCATACTCCCAATCGCTACAAGTCTTTGGCGATGCCTCTTCCAACTTCTGCTCTATGTCTACAAGTGCTTAGCTTTGGCGTTTTAATCCATCATGACAATCATCCAGGGAGTCGACACTTTTGTTTCCCATACTACCTCGTAACGCTCACCCGACGAGTTTGTGAACGCAGTGCAATGAACACGAACACATAAAAAGTATTCACACACACACACGAGAGTTGTGCCTCCCAAGAAATATGAAACATGCATCATCAATGAGACTAGATGAGTTCTCTGAGCCACCTTCTAGTTTTCGTTTGATCGGCATGAGCAACAAACTACGACGCTCGAGCCACCGCCCGCTCCTCTTGCGAAAGCTCGTTCAGCTTGTCCACCACGAACGCCATCCGCACGCGCTTCGACGAATCAGACTTTGTCATGAGCTGGATCAGGTAGCGCTGTTTCCAATTCACCGAGTCTGGTAATTCTGGGATATTTCCTTTCTTCACCTGGTAGCGAATCGCCGCTGACGTCAAAGTTCCCTACAGGAACTCGCCACTGATCACCTCGATTATGCACATCGCAAACGCATATACATCCAATGCGAACGACGGCCGTCCACCCGCCAGGTACTCTGGCGACCTCCAGTTCACCGCATCCATCTTCTTCACATCGATTTGGATCTTCGCCTCGTTCAGCAAGCAGCTCAGTCCAAAGTCGATCAGCTTTGCCTTGCCGTACATACCCACCATGATGCTGTCACACTTCAAGTCGTTGTGGGCGACATTCTGGCCGTACAGGTACTCCAATCCCAACGCAACTTCGTACATCTTCTGCCATTTCAGGTGTTCGTTGTCTGGCTTCTTCGAGTATGTCCTCAGCTCACCGTCCGAGGTGTACTCGCACACAAAGTAGCGTTTGTCGACGTGGCACGCTCCATACATCTTCAGCACGTGCGGATAGTTCAAGCGATGCCACACCCGCACCTCGTGCAGCAAGAGATCCGTCGAGATGGTGCCGATGTCTTCATTGTACCCCCATGGACTTGATCACGACTGGAGTGTTCAGCCACAAGCCCTTGTACACAATCCCAAACGCTCCTTTTCCGACTTGATCAGCCTTGTTGAACATCAGATCTCACAAAGAGATGTACCACGATGGACGAGTCGCCAGCGTGGTGAGTCCTTCGTGAGTTCAGTGTGCGTAAATCGCCGAAGGTGTATTGCAGTGGTCTAGAGAGACTGCATCTGAGCTCTCGTCGGCATCGAAGGCAGCAGTTCCTGGGTCCTTTTTGTTTACAACAGACTCCAACCCTTTCCACGGACGAATCCAGTGCGTCTCGGATACTTCCAGCGCATTTAGTAGTTGCTCCAACTCGAAATAAACCACGCGGTACGACTTGGCGATTTGGCGGCTTTTAGCCAGTTGATACACGGATTTTTCCGATAACGCAACGCGCAAATATCGCTGGAATCTGAAAAGAACAGCGCAGTACTTCTGAACCACACCATTTATCGGCGTTTTCTGGAGATACTTGAGCTGTCCGAAGATGAACTCTAAAGCTGGATACACGTTATTCTTCATTCACAGGGCGTCGTTTGGTAATTTCTCGCATCCAGATAAAACGTACTGTAGCGCGCCTGGAATGGTACTGCCGACAAGGTCTTCGAATATATATGCACGTTTAGATGAAGGTAGTGGACCTATTCACATAAAACCAAAAGTAGCGAGCATGTTAATTCATGGGATGTTGTGTAGTGCCTGTGGTTAGCATCATGAATGCTGATTCATGCCTCGTCTGCACCGATGGATGTTCGCGAAACCCCAACCAAAGAGTGGGCTCGTTTGCACTCGAGGACGAGCTGCTTGAGTTGATTAACAACATACTCGATCGTCACGCGCTCACTTGGGTCTGCTGCACACCTCTTCCGGATCAATTCCCACCACGTGACGTCTACATATTTCGGGTGTTCAGGAAACTTGCCTTTCCGTAAGCACCCGCGTATTGCGGAAATGCTTTTGAGTCCGCATGGTAGTTGAAGTGTCAACGCCTCCTTGATGCGCATTCCAAGCGCATAGATGTCAATGCGGTCGAGGCTGAAGATACATCCGCGACTCGTTCTGGCGCCAACCATTGCATGCTATTTCGATAGCTAGTGGATAGCTCAAGCGTTTTACCACTCACTACACACAACTTTGCGACCAAATCGGTGCCGACAATGATATTTTCGCTCCGAAGATTGCCATGAAAGCCGCCTTGATCGTGAATGTACTGAAGATCGAGCGCCGCCTCGTACAGACACTTCCACGTTGGCACACGATTTGATTCTTTCTTCAAGAACTCGTGCAGCTGCTTCCTCCCGAGACCAACTCGCACACGAAGAATCTTGGGATCCGATGCGGCATACACCGAACAAATTGACCACGTTTGAATGACTCAGCTTTGTACCCCTTAGATGCAGATTTGACGAACTGGTCCAACTCTAAATCACTTGTTTCGATCATCATATTTGTTTTTCGCCATTTGCATTCATACAACGCGGTCGGCTGTTCGGGTTTCCTTGGTTTAATAGTGTTCCAAATGCGAAATTCGACTTCATCACGAGATACAAACCAGCTCAATACATCCGGGGCTTCGATACCGCTTGCATCGAGGAAGCGATCAAGTACTTTCTTCGTGCCTTGCTGTACACTACCCATGGTCTCTCTGGCACTGCTCTCGAGCCCGTACTGGATGAGCACAGCTGTTTCCAGTTTCTGTGCATCGTTTGTACATCCGTCCAAAAGATCTCCGTCAGTGCGCAGCAGCTCCTCAAACCGATTACAAAGCAGCAACTGGTCTTCGTTCCATTGCGCCTTCCAATCGCTGTTGGAGTGGTTCGAATTAACATCTAAACGAAGTAGTCCAGCTCGTCATGAAAGTTTTGAACTCTTCTAGTAATCGCGCGGCTACTAACAAATCTTGAGAGAGGGCTTCGTCGCTCTGTGATCTGGAACAGCAGTCGGCAAACGCGAAACAGCATACTGGCGAATGACACAAGTGTACCCACTTAAGTTTGTCCTTCAGTTGCTTGTCCCTGAAGTAGGGAGCAGAGGTTGTCCAATCGCTCAACGACGCGAGTGCACACCGACTTGAACTCGAAAGTGGATCCGCACATGTGCTTCAGAGTCTTCAGAGTACCAGGGATCAGCGGGTACTCGTCTTCTGCAACATCTTCGAAACGAAGAACGCCTCCCCGAGCAGTTAATACTTGCACATCACCAAAATCACCCCACATGCTGAAATGAAACACGCTGGCTGGCTTCATTTCAGCCCCACAACCAAAGTGTAGCATCGAGTTTGAGTGCCGGTCGCTGTAATGTGCGACACTAGAAGGCCAGAAACATCGACGCGCAGCGTGGTTCGGAACGACAGAAGAGAATAATCTTCACTATTTCACTATTATGTCCCTTCACCGGAACCTCTCCGGGGATCTGTGAGCGCTAGTTGCGGTTCTATTTCGCGATTTAAAGTGTGTCAACTTATTAGGCTCGTCGCTCGCTCACTGCTGCGCTTTGTTCCATGCTACAACATCGTCGTAGCGGATGTCGCCTCCAAAAATGTCGAGCGCGCTTCCGATCGAGAGGTCCACCTAATGATACCAAACAGTGAAGGAAAAAGGCATAATAGTTGTCAGTCGCTTGGCTGGGTTGCTGGTTGGATCTTGTGAATGCGGGAGGAGCTAAAGAACGCACTTTGCCCTTGCTGATGCGCTTGACAAACTCCAGATCGTCCTACAAATGAGACAATAACGGTAAAAGGTTTCGTTAATGGCCCGACACACCTTGATTTACTATACTTCACAGTACGAGAGATTATCATGAAAGAAAACGTACCAACGAGCTGGCGCCGCCAGCGTACGTCACTGGGATTGGGCTCCACTCCGCGAGCAGCTCCACGAGCTCTTGCTGTTGTTGAATAGAAACATCACACATTTTAATAGATTAGACAAACACTAGCACTTGCACAAACACTTGACCAGACCATCGCTGTGATTGCCAACCTGAATGCCGCATCGCTTGCCTTCGACGTCGACAGCGTGCACCAGGAACTCGTCGCAGTACTCGCCGAGCTTGTGGAATAGGTTCTCACTGCCACAAACATACAATATCACGTATTTAGACACAGCACAAGAGCAAGCGATGTATACCAGCAATACACGTGTACATACTCGATCGACGTGGTCGTGAACTTTTGCCATCGGTCAGTCATGACGTAGAACTTGCCGTCGTCAGCGCGCTTGCGGCAGCTCAGATCCAGCACCTGTTCGCGCATAATAGTAGCATTTGTGTTGATAAGCGTGACCTTTTATGAAATAAACACTGTTGCTGAATGCACTTACGAGGTGCTCTTTGCCGATCAGGTCCCTCAAGTTCGTGAGGCGCTCAAAGTCGATCTGTCCGTTGCGGAACACGTACGAAGTCACGATTACGTGGCTCGCGCCGTTGTCCACATAGAAGCGGCAGTTGTCGGCATTGATGCCGCCTAGTTGAGATCGCAAACAAAGCACACACATACACGCGACCATTACAATCACATTCGTACAAGTGAAAACCTCGACACCAGCGTGGCCATTTGTACCTCCGACTTGCAAGCCGCCAGGGTACGCTCGCAGCGCCTCGAGGGCCGCCTGCGTGTTCGCCTCCGAGGCGCCGAGCATGATGACGTGGCCGCCCGTGAGACCGTCACGCTGGTACATCCTGATAAGCAATAACACACGCACGCACATACACACAAACGCACAAGCATCACAATTGTTAGAGTGCGTCAGTAGAGTATGAGGAGCTCCACGGCGAGCAGCTGCTGCGACATCATTGGCACGCACTTGGCGAACTCGCCCGCGGACTGTGTCGCGACGAAGTTGGTCACTGGCGCGTCCTGTCCATCCGTGAGCGTGGATCCCACGATCTGCTTCACCTCGCCCGCGTGAATATCGATGCACGGGCGGAAGCGCATCGCTGGTGTCGTCGTCGTCGTTGTCGCCATGGCCATCAACGCTGCTCTGCTGCTTGGTCGATTGAAAATGAATGCCAAGCTGTTTGCGTGTTGGCTGTGTTGATGCGTACATAGACGGACATTTGAGGTACGAGTAAACGCGAGCTCAAACGAAAAGTGATAGTAGTAGGGTTACAGAGGGTACGGTTACATTCGACACGCAATCACCATTTTCAAAGAGGACAAAATGGTCATGACGACAACGAGAAGCTCATTCATGCGCGGCGCCATGAAAAAGACGTCGGTGGCGCTTATGGCTGCTACTATGCTGCTTTTTGCTGTCGCAGGTATGGTGGCAAATGCGAGTGCGAGCGCGCAGAGTGTCAGTGACGACGCGTCGTCGTTCTTCGCCTTCTCTGTGGACGACATCGACGGCAACCTCGTGTCTCTCAAGAGCTTCGCGGACAAGAAAGCCATCTTGGTGGTGAACGTCGCGAGCGCGTGTGGATACACCGACCAGAACTACCGAGAGCTGCAGGTAGCAATGGCGCTTTGTATTATGATGTGTATGTGCTCTTTGGCTCTCGTGAGGGTAGAGCGAGGGGGCTGAGTTGGAGTCACTGATAGGAGCTTCAACTTGAGCAACTCGGATGTTGCCGACGTCTGCTAATAATTTGTGTGGCGTGTTCGTACTGGTTGAATGTGATGGGTCTGCTGTGTTTATCGTGGTTCAGACGCTGTACGATAAATACCAAGATCAAGGGCTGGAGATCCTTGCGTTCCCGTGCAATCAGTTTGGAGCGCAGGAGCCGGGGACGCCCGACGAGATCATGCAGTTTGTGCAGCAGAACTATCACGTGACCTTCCCAGTCTTTGCTAAGGTACGCTGGTTGAAACAGAGAGACATTGGAGCTCTTGAATGGTTCTATGACTGCATCGAGCCATCACTAACTGTTAAATATAATCCCGAACTCGTTTTGGGAACTAGGTGGACGTGAATGGAGAGAATGCGCACCCGCTGTTCAAGTTCCTCAAACGTAAGCTCTCGGGCTTCATCACCGACGACATCAAGTGGAACTTCTCCAAGTTTCTGGTCGTGGACGGCATCCCGTTCAAGAGATACGCGACCACGACGTCTCCATTCGGCATGGAGCAGGACATCGCCAAGGCGCTCGAGGCATCCACCAACGGTGACGAGACTCGTCAGGAGCTCTAGAAGATCTCTACCGTCAGTTCGCATCAATGTCATCAGTCTCATCGACAAGGTACTTGTAACCCAAGAACGCAAACAAATGGAAGGTAATGATGAATGAAAGCACAAACGCTCGTTCATTATGCTTGGGTAGAATATATCGGTGTTTACTGTTTGGGCATGGCGACGCACGGATCACCATCATCTAATATTGATTGACAGGAAGAGCTCCTCTGCTTAGTCCGAATGGATGCCAGCTGGCAGGGTCACGGCGCTCTTGGCGGTGCGCACGGCTCCAATGGCAAACACCTCTCGTCGCGTGGCCTGGTGCTTAATCTCGATGCGCTCGCCTGGACCAGCGAAGAGCACCGTGTGCTGGCCGATCTCGTCTCCCAGACGCAGCGAGTGGGTTGGCACGGTCTCGCCGGTGCACGCCGCACCAGTGGACACGAGCGACTTGACGATCGTCTTGGCGGTACCACTCGGCGCGTCGAGCTTCTTCGTGTGGTGGGTCTCCGAGACCTCGACGTTCCAGCCATCCGCTGGCAGCTTGAACGCCGCCGCCTTGATCAGCTCGCACACGAGTGGCACGCCGACCGAGAAGTTGGACTTGAGCACGACCGCGGTGTGCGCGCTGTACGCCTCGAGCGCCTCGGTTGGCAGGCTGCCCGTGGTGCCAACAACCAGCGATGGGTACTTGCCGTTCTTGAACGTCGCCTTGTCCTGCGCGAGGATCCATGCGGTGAGCGCCTTGGTGCCCTCTGGGAGCGTCACGTCGACGATGACGTCGTACGAGCCGTCGGCAGGTACTTCGTTCTTACGAAGGTCGATCGAACCGGCGTATTCGACACTGTGGTCGTTTGCCTGGAGCAGCTCGGACACGATGAGCGACCCGAGGCGACCCGCAGCGCCGTGCACAGCGACGCGGAGAGCGTGGCCGTTCGACGACGAGGAGGAGCTGGTGACAGCTGGCGCTGGCTTAGACGCCAGGATGGTCTCGTACTCGCGGATCGCGTCTGACAGACGACGCGCACCGAGCTCCAAGTCGTGGTAATCGTACCATGAGAAGCTCAAGCGCAGGTAGTTCTTCATTGACTCACTGAACGACGAGCCAGGCAGGTACATGACCTTGTGCTTCTGCGCGATCGGCAGCAGCTCGGCCGCGTTCATGTGCTCTGGGAGACGCACGAGCACGAAGTAGCCGCCGTTTGGTACTTCGAAAGTCGAACCAGCTGGCAAGTGCTTCTTCAGCTCTTGCATCAATGCATCGGCGCGCTGCCACAGCGTCTGCACGGCAAAATCCAGGTGCTCCTGTTGCTTGCCCGAGGTGATCGCAGCGTGGACAATACCGGATATCACAGGACTGATGCCACCGCTCGAGTCCAACTGTCCCGAGTTCAGAATCGTGTTTAGCAACTTTGGCGAGCCCTGGATCCAGCCGAGACGAAGAGCTGGCGCCAGGATCTTGGAGAACGAGCCGAGCGCGAGCACCGTGCCGTGCTCGTCGAACGTGAACATTGGTGGCGGTGGCGTGATGTGTGGGAACGACAGCAGCTGGTACACCTCATCTGCGACAATCATGAAGCCGTACTGCACACTCAGCTCAACGATCTTCTTGCGCTTCTCGGTCGACATGGTGCGACCCGTTGGGTTGTGGCACGTTGGGATGGTGTAGAGGATCTTTGGGATGATGCCGCGCTTGAGCAGGCGCTCGAGCTCGACGACGTCGATACCGTCCTCCTCCATGCGGATCTGACGCACGTTGATCTTGAAGTCCTTCATAATGCTGAGCGCCAGGAAGTACGACGGCTCCTCCATGAACACGAGGTCGCCAGCTTGCGCGAAGAGCGAGCAGACGAGCGCGATGCCGCCGGTGACGCCGTTCGTGATGAAGAGCTTCTCCGGGTCCACCGGCGCCTTGTAGCCCTTGGTGAGGAACTCGGCGAGCGATTGGCGGAACTTTGGGTATCCCTTGATGTGTCCGTACTGGAGGAACATCGGGTCGGTCTCGGCGAACTTGAGCGCGGCGCACTCGCGGATCTTGTCGAGCGGCAGCATGGATGGCGCCGGCTGGCCCACCTTGAAGTTGATCATCTCATCGGCCGTCGGCACCACGTACTGCCCGTAGTCGCCCATATTTGATCTGCTTGGTGGTGATGAAGAGAGAGAGAGAGAGATGGAGAGACGAAGAAGCGCGGGCTGCTGCTGTCGTCGAGGGATCTTTCGAAGTGCTGGTGCAATGGACGAAGGAATGACACACTTTGAAGAGCTGCACGAGAGGCAACTTGCTTGCACCAAGCGTCTTAGGAGAGGTTACGCACTTTTGAAACAAGGATGTGAGACAGCTGAAACCAGGATAGATCCTAAAATAAGCACTCCAGAACCGCTGCGGAAGCGCGTTCCGTGCCACAAGAACGTTCTGAAATGTAGTGTCTGGTGTGGGACACACGACTTTGGGCGATTGCTTTGCTCGCGAATGGGCAAACAACTCAGCCAGCCAACCAAGTCTCTTTTTGCGCTTCGGATGAGTATACTGTAAATCACTAGTTATATTCGATGATTTGTCTTTTTGATTGCCAAGCAGTCTCTGATAACACTGCACCATTTTATACCCCGTTTTAATGACATCAGCACTAAAACTTGTAGACCTTCACAGTCGCATCCTTGCATTGTCCTTACCCTTCAAGTCACTATTATCGCTCTTGCCTCTCTTGCTAAGGCATTTTTGAGGCATGGAAGAAGGCGCGAGCTCTTAAAATCGTCTTGACCAAGTTGAAACAACATTACTATCGGATAAATCTTGGATCTTGATCGGGTTTAAAAGACTGCCAATGGCCTTTCGACAGCTGTGTTTACGAAAGCCAATCCAATAAATTGGTGGTTCTGGCTGCTCAGTATGTTGGTTTCGTTGATTGTCGTTTATCAACATGCCACGCGATCGAAAAAAACAAGCGAAGACGGAGGGAGGAAGCCACTCCGGTACACACGGACAGTTCCAACAAAAGGTTATCGACTCGCTGTTGTCCAGCATTTCGACAAACATGGTGTGAGTGCGATGCTGGAGCGGTTCTACCCTGGTACCTCCGTCGATCTGACCAGAGACACGGAGCGAAAGAGCGCGAGGTTTTCTACTGAGCTAGGACTCCGCATGGATGGGCTTGGGGTGGACATGGTATACAACAATTCAGATCAAACACCGATCTTCGAGCACATTCCAACAAGAACAGTTGCTTCTAAGGGCGTCTAAACAGTGTGGGTGCGGTCTGGAGGCAAGTTGAAGGAGCGCATCACGTGAAAAACTACTGGAAGATTCCTTTGGAAACATGCTTGACCCATTTTTGGTTCTCAAGACTACGGCGCAAGTGAAGACAGAGACGGCTATAGAGAAAATCACGAAGCGTGACGGCTTCGGATAGCGCTTCTAGAATGCTCCACTCAAGCAGCGTCTTTGCATGTACTAGGCAATCAGCTACATGAGTAGCTTGATCATCACGACCAAGAAGTAGGTGTATTTAGGTTGGTTCCTTCAACACGCGAAGATGTTGTAAAATGGCTAATAGGTGTGTGGCAAAAGCTCGCCATTTTAACAATCAGCGACGGTTTTTCACTAATCCTCACGGCTGTTTGTTAGAACAGAAGGGTTGAAATTTTACTAACCATTGCATGTGCGGAGCATTAACGGGGTTTAAACGCGCGATAACACTGCTCGCCGAAGCACCCTCAATAAATCTGGACAATCTGGGTGACTGCGACGCTGGGGTTCTAACTTGGTTGCTGGCTCCGGTTATCCGAAATGCCAATGGACCACCGCTCGCACTGTTGGCACGGAGTATTGTCATATAGAGAGCCGCGCTTTCCAGCGCCGCCATATTCCTTTATAAAGGTATCACGGAATGTATGTCCTAAAAATGCTTTTTTCCAAATGTAATAGATATCTGCAAAGTGCTGACCTCTGTACCACCTATCATCCATTTGATGCTTGATAATTGGGTGAAAACTGTCCACCCAGGATGAGTGATGGGTAGAACATCATGCTGATCGCAAAAACACCCACTAGTTGAATTATGGGTGGTGTGTTAATGGGTGTTGTGTCTCTCTTTATCATTTTGGCGCGCTTTTTCGCCTATTTTTAGTGAGCGACAACCATCTCACAGGAACACTCGACGAGAGGAAGACAATTACATACCATCCCTGTGCTGCTTGCTGCGCATTTGCTCTTGCTCTTGATCGATTTCACGAAAGGCGGGCGGGTGAGGCACGCAGACGAGCAAGTGAAGAACAGACTGCTTGTGCTCCATTCACTTGTAGTGGTACACGCGAAAAAGAAGAAGAAGATCTAGACGCCGAGAGGCAGCTGCGAACCAACTGCAAAAAGGTGAGCTCTACGTCTGTGACTGTGTGCTCTCATCGCGCTTTTGCTCACACTCTCTATCTTTCTCTCTGTCTGAACTTGCCCAGACACTCAGTATGGACGGCAGCTCGTCCCCGCGCCAGCAGGTGCGCACACCGAACTTCCACGAGCATCGAAACAGTGGCAACAGTGCAGGTAGCACGAGCGGCAGTGGAGCTGGGAGTGGCGGCAACAATGGGAAGAAACCACTGTTGCTGAACCGGTCGGCGGAGGACATGCGTCGCAATGGGTTGAATATGGAGAAGATGATCAAGAAGAATGTGATGGCGAGCTCGCGACCGGGGAGTCTGAAGCGAGGGCTGGCTGTGGTCGAGTACTTCAAAGCCAAGAACAAATATCAGGACGGTGGTGACGCTGGAGCCAGCAGCTGTAGCAACACCGCGCTGGATGATCCGCAGCAGGCACAAGGAGCTGCGAAGCGCGCTAAACTGTCACCGACGCCAGCATCAACGCCGATCCACACGGCAAGCACGACCAAGACTGTATCGTTTATGGTGCAAGGAGACGCGAATGCGAATGCGCCAGCAACAGCAGCGGATGCAGCATCATCGGTGGCCTCTCCGTCTCCACGTCGAACGATCGACCATAATGCGCCGCGAACGAATCTGCTGCTGTCCGCGAAAGCGACGGCCACTGGCGTGCAGCCGCTAGACGACAGAGCGTTTGCGCCGCGCGGACCGCCGTCGATCACGCGTCTTAGCCAGCAGCTGACGAGTCCGCTGCGCCATCGCAACTCGCCCGTGCGATCCAGAATCCAGGCGATGACCGAAGAAACGATGCGCCGCCTGTCTGATACCAGCACACATAACAGCAACAGCTCGGGCGTGAACAAAGGTCTGACTGCCGCACTCGAGCAAGTCGACATTGCGCCACCAACTCGCACGTCGACGTCCAAGTCTCCATTCCAGTCCTTCCAGTCCAAGTTCACAGGCGAGGCGCGCCAACAACGAAGTCCAGCAAAGGCTGCGTCCTTATCGACTTTGTTGGCCTCCCCTATGGGGACCCAGCAATCTCGACAGCTCCCACCACGCAGCGGCCCCTCAGTGGTTGACCTCACGCACAGCTCCGAGGAGAAGACGCCAACACCCACCACACCTACACGAGCCAATTCCTCCACTGGCAGCGGTGGCATTATGCGCTCGCCCAAGCCCGTCGCACCGTCGAAGCCCGTGCGTGCGCTCTTTTCCTCTCGCCCAGCAATCGCGTCAAAGTCCATTTGTTTCTCGACCGAGGGCGTCGCGACGTCGCTGGACGTGAGTCCCGATGGCGAGATCATCATCGTCGGCTTCACAGACGGCTCCGTGCGCCTCTACGAGATGGACAGCAACGTGCCGAGCGACCGTCACGGGTACCTGCTCGGCCACTTGGACGAAGAGTCCAGCCAAAGCGCCGTGAACTCGAACCTGCGCGTGAAGATCACGGCGGACGGCCGCTACGTGTTTGTCGGCTGCCGCACTGGCCCGCGCATCGTCATGTGCATCAATCTGCACAATTACCGCAACGAGAAAGGTATGCTGGCTGAGATTGTGTGCTGCAATGCTACTACAAATGGTTGATTATTGTATCCAGTCTCACCGACATTTTGTTCGTTTACTGTTGTCCATAGAAAACGAAGATGAAGACTTTGAGCACCTGCAGAAATATTTCTTCTCGAACGGCAAACTTCGGGTAAGATCTGTGTCCTTCTATGCATCTTACAATTGAAAGATGGTGTGTATGTATCCATTCTCGATGTTGATATTCACGTATTCGTTTTGTGCGTTTGTATTCAGGGCTTCTCGGATGTGACCAAGTACGTGCCTCCCAACGGCATGCAGTACAAACGGAACGCGTACTACGTCTTGTCCGGACTTGGCGTCGGGAATCTTCATATGTGGCGATTCGTCGAAGCCTCGTCAGCCGGGGGTGAGCCTGCGCTGAACCATCTCTGTGCGATCTCAGCAGGCGGCAACACGGCCATGGTTGCCGAGTTCCTACCTTCCCCTGTTGGTGGGGACCCGAACTCGCTGACAATCGCAGCGACGTGCGTGGACAGGAATCTTCGCGTGTGGGAGTTGGAGCACACTTCTCAGCCGAGCGACGCACCCAGCGACAGCAACGACACGGGCGACGACGAAGAGCTCGATGACCCTTTCAAGGGCAATGTGCACACGATCAAGTCCCACCATGACATCCCGAACACGAAAGACATTGCTGCGATCTATGGAGGCTACGCGTACGGCGTCTCGCCGACGGGTGAAGCGTATCGCATCCTGATTCGAGACCCCGCGGTGCGCCATCTGTTTGAACTGGAGAAGCTGGACGGCGGCGGCGGCAACAGCAGCAAGTCTCGGAGGTCCATGATCCTACTCGAGTCGGTCTATGCAAGCGACGACGGCAAAGTGATGATCGCTGTGTCGACCGAGGGCATTTTCTACTACTCAAACAACGTTGGCGGTGACTCCGACACCGCGTCGTTGCTGCGCATCATCGGAAGGAACGCGTCGCTGAACCCGCAGTACAAGACGCCGATCAAGGTGTACACTCCGAAAGCGCTGGGTTCCAAGAACGCCAATAGCGCCAAGGCGCTGGAAGCGATGATGGTGGTAGTGACGAACCCGCAAGGCGAAGACGACGGCGGCGATGGATACTTCAATGTGGACCCCACCGAGTGCTTTGCGTCCCGCTGGATGGTGCCGAGCAAAGGCAGGGACTGCTGGGTGTGCGGCGTGCGCAACATCTCGCACTGGCAGGCGCCGACCGAGCACCAGCAGCAGAAAACCGCGCAGAAACTGCATGAGACCTCCGAGCGCAAGCAGCGACAGCAACAACGTCAACAGCAGAAAGCTCCGAGTGCTCCAAGTAATACCAGCAGCAGTGACAGAAGAGCGAGTGTTGACGCGCCGTCGCCCCGTGGAGCGAGTCCTGCAGGTACGCCCCAGACGAGCCCCACGCGCGCGAAGGCAAAAATGAAAGCCAAGAAAAGCGTCATTGCCTCTATTGTGAACAGTAACACTCTGACAAAGCCTGGCGCTGCTCTGCTTACGCAGTCGTCGAGTGTTTCTGCCGCTAGTCCAAGCGTCTCACATGGTAAACCACCTTCAGGCTCTAGTGGTAGCAGCAAGAAAGCCCGTCAACGCCTTGACACTGACGAGGACGATGGCGGCAATGCTGGACTCTCGCATTCCGGACAGCACTCGGGCGACCTCGCCGAGGAGCTCGAGAGGTACAAGGAGCGCTACAATAAGATCGTGATGGAGTGGCAGCGACGCCTCAAGGGCGAGCGACAGATGCGGCGCCTGTGGAAAACCCGCGAGACCGAGTTCAACAGCGAGCTGGACGACACGCTCGAGAAGCTCTACGCGGCCGAGCAGGAGCTACTGGCGCTCAAGGACCAGCACAAGGACGCAGAGAAGCGGTACATCTTTGAGAAGCTCAAGGCGGAACAGCAGAGCTCGGTGAAAGCGCGCTATGAGCAGCTCTGCGAGCAGATGCAAGAGAAGCTGGTGCTCATGGACGACCAAAAGCGTGTGATGGAACAGACCACGCGCACGCTGCTGCAGGAGGTGGACCGTAATGTGCGGTCGCTCAAGACGTCGGCGCTGCTCGAGCGCAACGAGTGCGTCGTGTGCAAGGACAAGGAGGCGAACACGGCGATCATCCCGTGCGGCCACCTGGTGTTCTGCGAGGAGGACGGTGACGTCTACCGCCGCAACTCGCCGGCGAACAACGTCGTGTGCCCCGTGTGTCAGCGCGAACTCATCTCGCTGCTTCGTATTTATAGTTGATGATTGAGAATGGTGGGGAAAAAGCACACACAGAATAAAACGGAGAATACAACTACATAGACACAAAATAAATGAATGATGAAAGCCATTTGCTACGCAAGAATATGAAGATGCATGAGAAGACTTCCAAGCCAAAGTATCAAGTTGATACTCTATGCTCGAACACGGTAGTTACAGCTGAAGACAGATGTGTACAGATATACGCTGATATTACAGATACAAACAAACAAAGAACTAAAGCTTACCACAGCTTCCAAGACTGGGGGAGGAGTGCGGAGGCGGCCCTGCTCCATCTTGCTGATGCTTGGTTTGCGAGAAACTGGGACGGAGCACCCACTTGGCAAGTGTGGATGATGCTAATAAACGTGTACAAATCGCCACTTTTATGAAATTTGCCTCTTATTTTGAAATATATTTTACTTTACCAACATTGTAAAGTCTGACATTGCTGTCAGCTCAATCGATTTCATAAAAGATCCGATATGCAAGTGGCATGGGTGAGTAATTTACGTAGGATTTGTCTGTGTCGGGCCTCTTTTTGTGCGAGCACAAAAGGCGAAAGCGCGTACTCAAACGAATATTCACAGTTGATTCCACAACATTTGTGTATCTTCTTCACAGCGCAATCTTCAATCAGCATGAGCACGAAGGAGCACGAAGCAGAGCCGCCGCCCCGAGAGACAACGAAGCGCGTGGTGCTGGTCACGGGCGGCACGGGGCTCGTCGGCCGCGCCATTCAGGATGCCGTCGCCACCCATAACACGAGCGACGAGTGGCACTTTGTGGGCTCCAAGGACGCAGATCTGCGCGACGCCGCGCAGGCGCACACGCTCTTCGCCCGAATCAAACCGACACACGTGATCCACCTGGCGGCGCTTGTGGGCGGGCTGTTCAAAAACATGAGCCGCAAGCTCGACTTCTTCCGCGAGAACATGCAGATGAACGACGCGGTGCTGCAATGCTGCCACACGTTCCACGTGCAGAAGCTCGTATCCTGCTTGTCAACATGCGTGTTCCCCGACAAAACGTCGTACCCGATCGACGAAAGTATGCTGCACAATGGACGCCCGCATGCATCGAATGAGGGCTACGCAATGGCAAAGCGCATGATCGACACGATGAACCGGTGCTACGCGGACCAGTACGGTTGCACATTCACGTCCGTGATCCCCACGAACGTCTACGGTCCTTGCGATAACTTCAACATCGACGACGGCCACGTGATCCCCGGACTGATCCACAAGTGCTACTTAGCCAAGCAGCAGGGAGCGCCGTTTGTGATCTGGGGCAGTGGGAAGCCGCTGCGCCAGTTCATCTTCAGCCGCGACCTCGCGAAGCTCATGCTCTGGGTGCTCACCTCGTACGAGAGCGTCGAGCCGATTGTCCTGTCTGTGGGCGAAGAGGACGAGGTGTCGATCAAGGACGTGGCGCTGGAAATCGCTCGTGCGATGGAGTTCAAAGGTGAGATCGTGTTTGACACGACGAAAAGCGACGGCCAGTTCAAGAAAACCGCGAGCAACGCCAAGCTGCGCAAGGCTCTACCGGATTTCCAGTTCACGTCGATTCATGATGGGCTCCAGGAGAGCGTCAAGTGGTTCGAGAGCAACTACGCGCAGGCGCGCAAGTGAGTGGGTAAATCAACCTGCTGCTTTGATGCGGGTTACAGGGACGAAACGATAGGTGTATAATTGCATGTGAATGAGCAATAGGCTTTGGGGGGAAATGGGCACACAACCAATGACGCGATAGTTCACTGGGTGTGCAAGCAAGCAGATTTCAGATTCAAAACATCGCATGAAGACTGCTTGAACTGCGTGGATATAAGCCATGGGATGAGATGGCGGCCAATTTCAGCATTGGCACGCCTCCTTGGAAAAATAAAGTATCCAAGCCATTTCGGAAGGTGATTACTTTGCTTTTGTGGTCCATATGGAATTAATCGCGGATCGTATTTTTTATCCTCAGCGCTGATTGGTGGAAACTGAAACGACGCAGCGACATCTCGATGTTGATTGGCGGAACCACGAGCTCATCTCGTCAACAATGTCACGGTTGACACATCATGCGTGACACACGCATGTGCGATGAATAATGAGCACATGAGTCAGTTCAGCCCGTTCCTGAAGAGAAGCAAAAGCAGAAGCAGAAGCAGCAGGCGCCAGCAGAGAACATTCCTCCACTATCTATCGCAGACTCAATCAAAACTGCCAGCAAGAGTGACGCGCAGTCGCAGCTCCGCTTCCACCGCTCGCTGTTGAAGACTGACACTGCACCAGCGACAAACTCCAGTCGCCAAGAAGGACCTTTGGTACGCGCTTTGAGAACAGATCAAACGTGTACGCTGCACAGATCCGTCGTCGCAAGAAGAGGACTCCTTCGTGATGGCGTCTTCTGCATACGAAGGAGCTAGTGCTGCTAGCGAGAGAGGTGTGATGCTGGAGATCGGCCACGCGCTTGAGGAAGGCAGAGTGGATGCAGTGGTGCACTCGCTGCTGCTGCTCCTCGGTGATCCACAGCATGCCAGGACACGGACCAAGCGGGAGCAGACGTTGAAGCTGGCAGTTTCAAAGCTTGAAACACTCTTGGAGATGCAGCACAATGCTGTGCAATTGGCGCCAGGAGTGCGCACCCCAGATCCGCAGGAATGCTGCTTGTCGTATCCTCAGCTGCAGATGTTCGCATTGCACAAGCTCCAACCTGCGAGTACGGCGTACAACATTGCACGCGCTGTCAAGATCGCGAATGTGCCATTAGATGAGCAAGTCCTGAACTGGACGTGCGGCGCGCTCATGACGAAGCACGACGTGCTGCGAACGTGCTTCGATTCGGATCTCTACGGTCAACCACGGCAACGAGTGCTCCCATTAGAGCATTTCATCGACAACGCGGGTAACAACACGGTTCTGAGCGTCCTCAATCATCTAGATTACTCATCCGCTGAAGGCGAACCCGAGACTCTAAGTGCGCTGTGGATAGCCGAGAAGACGACTAAGCCCTTCGACTTGAGCCGTGACGCCCCCATCCGAGTGTACGTGATCCCCAGCAAGAGTTCCTCGACGCCATGGGCTCTGGTTGTCGTGCTACATCACATTGTGACCGATCCAGAGAGCTGCGAGCTCTTCTGGAACGATTTCGTCCAGATCTACCACGCGTTCCTCATCGAGAGAGTGGACGATGACGGTAGCAATAAGACGATCATTCTCGAGCGTCTGAAGAGCTATGAACTAACTAACCGAGTGAGTTAGCGCGACTACGCGCGATGGCA
>JALBYZ010000422.1:0-28783 GCA_038050575.1 Globisporangium mamillatum | reverse complement strand
ACGCCGAGGCCGACGACGGGGATGGAGGCGCCACTCGGGAGCTTCTTCGTGGGGATGTTGGTGGCCATCGTCACTGGTTGTTTGGTAACTTGGGAGGTGGTGCTTGGCGGCTTACTGCTTATGACTTAAATTGCAGAATGAGCAAATGCTCCAAGTCTCGTGCAGGATCTTGGTTGTTTGGAGGTGGCGATTGCGGAGCTTGAAACGATTACTAAATGATTTACGGGATTACGGGATCAAGTTTGTTGAGCTTCACTCACGGGGCGAGCGCATCATCACCGAGGACGAGTCGTTGACACTCTTGCCCAGGTCGTTCGCTGCAAGAGTAAAAGAGTCGGGACTGTGTGCTTCATAGAGCTGCTACCACGAGTCGACTCGCGTCAGAGTAGAATGATCAGCGAAGTACAAGTCCTGTGCGGCTCAAGAGCACATCGAGGTTTGTTAATCAAAGTAAAGTAAAAATCGATTCAGAAACTATCAAATGGCCGTCATCTATATAGCGATGACAAGGCGAAGGCCTACATACTGGTTGTTATTCATCTATACATTCGTTAGACTCCTTAGATCGGGTCCGTTCGGATCGGGTCCCACGCAGTCACCATGTACTGGTCGAGCGCATCGAGCTTCTGGATCTGCTCCTCGGTCAGCGTGACGTTGACGGACTCGAGGTTCTCTTTAATGCGCGTCTCCCGCACGGACTTTGGTAGCGGGATGAAGCCCTTGGCGAGGCTCCACGCGATCAGTACCTGGGCTGGGGTCGCGTCCGCCTTCTCCGCGACCTCCAAGACCGTGTGGTCGCGAATACGGATCGTTTGCGCCAGTGGCGAGTACGCTTGCAGGTATATGCCCTGAGATTCGCAATACTTGACCGTGTCCTTCCGCATCAGCCATGGGTGCAGCTCAATCTGGTTCACCGCGGGCTTGACTCGCCACGTCTCCGAGAGCTTCTTCAAGTGGGCCTCGCCAAAGTTGGACACACCGATGTCGCGCAAAACGCCTTCGCTTTGCAGGTCTTCCAGCGCACGCCACGCCTCCGATCGGTTGCGGTTGTCCAGCGGCGCGTGGATCAGGAACAAGTCGATGTATTCGAGACCCAACTTGTGGTTGCTCTCGCGCACCGAATCGATCGCTCGCGTGTAGCTCCACACCGGCAGGATGATCTTGCTGGTCACGAAGACCTCTTCGCGCGGGATGCCCGAGTCGCGCACCGCCTGGCCGACATCCTGCTCGTTGCGGTACACCTGCGCGGTGTCGATGTGGCGGTAGCCGAGCTTCAGTGCAGTGAGCACAGCGTTGTACGTCTCTCTACCCGGTCGGCTCTGGAAGACGCCGAGACCGATGCTCGGGATCGACGCGCCGCTCGGGAGCTTCTTGGCTGGCACTTGGACACTCATGATGAACTGAGCTGGCTGGAGTGTGGCGCTGCTGGCTGTGGTGGTGCTATTGCTGTTCAAGATGTGCTGCAGATTCGCAAATGAGCTCTTCGCGTGAAGCTGCGGGGCTCAATCTCCATTGGAGACAAGAGCGCCCATTCCTCGTGTTTAACCCTCCCATCTCCGACGATTGCGAACGAGTCTGAAGCTTCAGGATCAAAAAACCATCTGACCATTTGGGTCAAATGGCTCCAGCCACTTGACCCAAATGTCCTGGCCAAATAACAGTGTTTGGCTCGGATTCTTGACCCAAATGTCCAGTTGACCAAGCCTTTCAACTGCATAATTGCATAAAATGCGGTAATCCCTTCGAGAGATCTGTTGATGGCTTTCCTCGTTGATTTGATTCACGCTTTTTAGTGCTATTCAGTCATTTTACACAGAATCGCTTGTTTTTATCTGGCCAATCACCGACAAGTGGAGCTCTGACGTGTCGATGTTTAGCAACCAGAACTTGTTCATATTTATGTATAGTATATTCCCTCTTTAGCGTAAAAACCACATTTCGTAAGATCTCTTAAATTTTGATCAAATATCAATTTAATCTCTCAGATGGGCGACGTCAACAAACATCTTGATCCCACTATGCAGTCGAACATGTCAAAAGTCCGATTTATCGACCGGACTCAAATAGCAAATATACCGAAAATTATGACCTTTTCACAAGTTTACCAAAATCGTACCGGTGGCCTTCAATCGTGTGCTCCGACGGCGTGTGCACGTGGAACTGGGCGAGGGAGTAGGTCTTGCCGTCCTGTAGCTCCAGGGAGATCTTGCACTCTACACGGGTGATTTCATACGATACAACAAACAGAAGCTAGCGTTAGCGAGGCGCTGAGATCATCAAAGACGACTTGGAAAGACATGGAGACTTACTACTGTCGCCCGTGAGCTCCCATTTGTAGAGGTCCTCGAGCGTCTTCAGGTTGAAGTTCTCGCAGTCTCCGTGGAACTTGATCGGCGCAACACCGTTGGTCGTTCCCCACAAGTTGATCACACTGTCACCAGAGTACTCGAGGTTGATCGGCAATTGGTGGGTGATTGCAGGCAGCATTGATGCTCGCCCAGTTGGACGGGCCAGGCTGGCCGGGGCGGTCCTCATAGTACCCCCAGGGTCTGCCGTATTGATCGCGCCGCTCATCTGTGCGATGAGAAGGAGCTTCTGCACGGATGCCTACATGTTTGCTGCTGTTAATGTCTAGATCCTGCTGTGGTTTAGATGTGTTGGGCTGGGAAGCTTTGAAGATAGTGGTGCGGCAGCGGGCTGCAAAAGACCGAGTGCGAGTGTCCAAGGCTTTGTTGAGAACACAGGTTGACTCACTGTATTCGTGAGAGGGCGTATTGTTGTTGCTGTATGTGATGCAGCAGCAGCTCTAATGGATCTTGTGCGAAGAGCGAGTGGTTTTGGCACCCCATGGATCTTCATGAGGAGGCGCCTTGAGCATCTCTCGGGGTAATCGACGGCTAGTCGACGGGCTTAATCCACCACAACGAGCGGCTGGGAGAGTGCCGCATCCAGCAAAAGTGCACAACTTTGCACTTGCAGGTTTGTTGGACTATCTTGATCTCTTATCGTCGACGTGCGTCCATTCCATTCAGCTCAATGTGACCTTTTCAAGATCATTCATTATTAGTGAATGCCATATGCTTTCGGAGCCGCCCATTTTCGAAAAAGGCATATCCGATCAGAATAATGTGGTACACTCTAAATGAAATGCTCTTTTGGTTAGTGTGGAACACCTTGTTATCAACTTTCTTGAATACAGAGCTGCTCTCTTTCAAAGCATCTCATCGCTTGTCATTCAAGCGCTCGTCTATCGAATTGAATCGACAAGAAGCAATGAGCGGACGACTCGCGAACGGCGGCGCACCAGGTGGCGGCGTCAGCGTCGGTGGTGGCAGCTCCACGGGGCGGGCGATCTTCGCGCTCTGTGGCGGACTCGCCGGCGCCTACTACGGCTTCTACCTGCAGAGCAAGTACATGGAAGAGCGCCGGGTATGGTGACACGCTAATCGAGCTAGAATTTCTACTGACAAGAGCTCTTGTGATCAACATGCAATGTGCTGACGCGTGTGTGTGCTTGTGATTGTGCACGATAGGTGCGCGCATTGGTGGAGGTGGAGGCCCGCAAGCGCTTTGAGCAAGAGAAGCTCGATGGCGGTGCAGCTGCAGCATCATCGCAGCACGATTAAACGGAAGGAAGCGCAGTCCGTGGATCATGAATCGATGTTCGATAATAAATAGGAAGAACACTCGTTACTCTGCGTGCATGCAGCTACTGATATTGGTCTTCAGAGAGAGCGGCTACGCTGTACTTAGGCGGATACCGGTGCAGTTAGTGGTGATGGCACAGCCAGTTCGCGAACCGAAGTGAGCAGCGCTAGCATGTGCTTCTGCTGCTGCACGAGGATCTCCACCAGCTTGCGCTCCATGGCTTTCATCTCCTGCTCCTTGGCTTCGCGTCGCGACCGCAGCGCAGCAAAAGTCTTCTCGACGTTACGCACTTCGGCTTTCTTCTTCTCCATCTGCTCCAAGAGTGCCTCGAACTCTTCGTTTAGGCGCCGTTTCTTCGCGACAACTGCCATGTTCAAACTACCACCGCTGCTGCTCTCGGCGCTGCTTGACGAGTTTTGAACCATGAGCTGGCGTAGATTTGCTTCCACCTGTTGGGCTTCCACTTGGAGCTGCTCGATCTCTCTCTCGAGCACAGCCTTCATCTCGTTCACTTCATCCATCTGCTTGGTCACGATCGAGATCTCGTTTGAGAGCACGCCGCTCGTGCCCCGGTGCGCCACGAGCTCGTCGCGCTTGTAGTTGGTCAGCGTTTTCAGCATTTCGTCGTGCTTGAACTGCATTTGGCTCCACGTGGTTCGAATTTGCGTCATCTCGTCGTCCCATTTCTTCTTCTCGCGCGTGCGGTCGTTCTCAAGACTGTCCTGCTTTGCTTGGAACTCCATGACAGTGGCTGTGTGCGTGCGCTTACCATCTTCAATCCGCTTCCTCGCGTGCATGAGCAGCGTGAGAAAGTGGAACGTCATCTGCTTGCGCTGCCTCTTCATATGTTCTTCGATGTCAAAGTGCGAGTCCTCGGCTTCTTCCAGCGCACTGCGCAGCTTCACGAGCTCTTTCTCCATCGCGTCTTTCTGCGTCTTCAGCTGGGTCATCGCCAGCTCCACTTTCTCGATCAGCTTTTCCGAGTCTTCCTGCACTTGGGCAATCGCCTCGTCCTGTTCATTCAAGAGGCGGGTCTCTAGCTCTTTCAGTCGCATTTCCATCTCGTCACGTAGTGTATCGCGCAGCTGCTGGGTATCGTGCTCGTAATCGCTTGAAAGCTCATTTTGTAGCTCTTCAAGAGCGTGCTGTGTTTGGGAATCTTTCTCTTGAGTGAGCTGCTCGACTTTTTCCATCCACTCCTTTTCGAGATCCATCAAATCCTTCTTCTTGATTGCTTCAAAGCGCTCCAGCAGTTCTTGCTTTCCATTCTCAAACGCTGCCGACAGTTTCGCGAGCTCTTGTTCCCGCTTCTGCTGATAATCGTCTTTCAGATTATCCAACGCTCGAGCATGCTTTTCTTCAGCTTCCTGCCCCATCTCCTTCAGTTGGACTTCTAAGGCTGTTTGCGCACTCTGTTGCTCTCGCTCCGTGATCTCCGTGGTCAGTCGCAGCACTTCGTTCGCGTGTTTCTCTTCGAATTCCCGAGTCAGCTGCGCGAACTTCGCTTGAAACTGGATCTTGTGGCGCTCTTCAGCAGCTTGGATCGCACGCAACGCTTCTTTTTGCACACTTTCCAGTTCTTCTTTCTGCTTCTGCTTGATCTGCAATGCTGCTTGCTGCCATTCGTTCTCGCGGTCCTGCAATCCGCTTTCGTAGGCGACCTTCTTTTCCACCTCCAAGCGCTCTTGCAGCTCTTCGAGCGCCCTTTGCCACTTGGACGTGCACTGCACGATCGCATGCCCTCTCCTGTCGTTCATCTCTTTCTGCAACGCATCCAGCTGACCTTGGGCTTTGCTTTCGACCCCCTCGAGCATGTCTCTCAGCTTCTTCTCGTGTACACCTCGCTCGTTTTGGATCTCCTGCTGCCAGCGCAAATTGATTTGCTGGATTTCTTCGTCCATGCGAGACCGGTACTGCGCATCAACCTCCACCAGTTGCTCTTCGTGAGCGATGAGCAACGCTTGCTTTTCCTCCTGCGCCTGTGCTCGAACTTCTTCAACTGCTTTTCCGGTTAACGAGGCCCGTGCGCGCACGTGTTCTTCCTCCATGCTTTGTATTTGGAACTGGTATTCGTGCTGCAATTTCTCTACTTGCGCCAGCATGGACGCTTCAGATTCTGCCAATTGTTGCTCATGTATTCGCAGCATCTCTTCCTTTTCGTTTCGCCACAATAGCTCTCTCGCCTCACTCTCTTGACTTGACTCCGTGCTTCGAGCCTCGAGTGTACTACTCAGCTGCTCACATCGCCTCTGGGTCTCTGCAAACATCTCCACGGCAGAGTCTCGATCTTTCTGGAGCAGATCGTACTTTGCCTCCATCTCATCCATTGCTTGTGATGTACTCTCCTCTAGTGTCTTTAGGGACAACTGGTGCTTTTGCTCCAACTCTTGGACACGTTGAGTGTGGGCGAACTCGGTTTCTTCCAGCAGCTGGGATTTCTCCTGCTCGTAGTACAGATGCAGCTCTTCTCGGTCTTTGTCGTGGCGCTCTTTCATTTGTCGGATCGCGTCGATGCGCTCATCATGTAGGCTCTGCGTCATCTGATCGCACTTGTCCATAAAATCCTTGCTGAGACTCTCCTCTAACTCGTTCACCTCTGCATTGTGTTTGCGCTCCAGCAGTGATTGTAGACGCAGCGAGTTGCTGATCAGTGATAGTCGGTGGAAACACTGAGATTGCTTCTTGAGACAGTGCTTTGACAACTTCTCCTTTACCACAAACGCGAGAACTGTCAGCGCGTGCTGTTTCTTGATCTGCGCCTTGTCTTTCATCCATTTCTCTTCAAGAACAAGCATCTCGGCCTGCGTGTTCGCCAGTTTGCCCATAAACATCGTGTTCTCTTCCTCAAGCCGCTGGATCCGAATGTTCTTCTCTTCCTCCATCGCTTTCAACGAGTTCTTCACCAGAGTGAGCGATTTCGAGCTTCGCTCACTCGCATTCTTTCCGTATTCTTTCTCCTTCGCAAGCTCCTCTTTGGTTGTAGCGAGTTGCGATTGCATCTCGTTTGTGTCAATCCGCATTTTCTCCAATTCGTCGCGATCAATAAGAGACTGCTCCCTCGCCTGCGCAAACTTTGCCTGGACTTCCTTGAACTGACGCATCAACAGGACTTTGCTTTCTTCAAGACACACGATTGATTCTTGGAATTGTCGCTCAGCACCCAGCTTCGCAGCAGAGAGCGCACTCACCTTCATTTCAGATTCTTTCGCCGCTTGCTCGAGCTGGTACTTCAACTGGTCGACCTCACTCTGGAGAGTCGACACCTGCCGCTGGTTCTTTTCCTTCATCTCTTGCTCATTCTCCAGTTGGTTTTTCAAATACTGCCGCTCGTTGTCCAGTCGGCGAAGGAGAGCTTCCATTTGCATTCGCTGCGTCTCGTCACTCGCATTCTTGACACTCATAGATGAATTGCCTCCGTCGTGCTTGCGCTCTTCCATCAGAGCCTCCACCTGGTTCTCAAGATCCACGATCTGTCGAGTCACTCGCACGTTTTCCTCAACCATTTTCTCCATTGAGAGCCTGGCGTTCGCCTCTTTGCTCTTCCACATCGTCAGCTCTTGCACCAGATCTGTCACATTCGCTTGCAACGTAACGAGTTTGCCTTGTAAGCTCGCTTGCTGTGACGCCATCACCTCTTTTTCTTGCGCGAAGTTGCTCTCCAAGCGCTGGATCTGTCGCTTGAGGGTGTCCTCTTGCTCCAAGAGTGCTTGTCGTTTCTCTTTCTTCATCTGTTCCATCGAGCCAGTGATCTGCGCGAGATGGTTGCCCAGCTCTTCTTTGCACTTCATCTCCGAGGCAAGCTGAGCCTTCAAGTAATCGATCTTGTTGCTCATATGTTTCTCTAATGCCTCGAGATCTTGTGCTGATGGAGAAGAAGCAGACCCTGAGACTGAGCTTGAGACTGCAGCCCCTTTCTTCATCTGCTGTTGCTGTTGTGTGGCTTTCAACTCGGCGAGCTGCCGCTCGAGTCGACGGTTTTTCTCTTCCAGCGACGCCAGCGTGCTCTTCGTCAGGTCTTCGAGCGCACTCTTCGCATTCCTCGCTTGCGTGGTGGCCACTTGAGCTTGGTTCTGGAGATTGAGCATCTGCAATTCAATCGCTTCGACTTGCTCCTTCGCTGCATGCTCGCTCAGGCGCAACGATTCCATGTCAACTTGGTATTTCTCGTGCAAGCGCTTCACCTCGAGCTGATGGGAGTGGGCCAGCTGTTTCTTTTCGTGATCCTTCTGTGCATTGATCTGGTCGATTTGAAAGTTGAGCGAATCGATCGTGTCGATCAGCTTGGCCATTTCATCCGCCGAGCTCGCAATTGAACTCGATCCAGTGTTTCCGGTGTGCTTCTGGAGACTCTGCTTCGAGTGGTACGCCATCTCTATTTCCAGTAGCTGTTTGCGCACCTGGTCGTCTTTCTCCTGGAGCATCGCCGTGCACTGCGCCTGGGTTTGCAGCAACTTCTGCTCCAGCTGATGCTTCTGCGACTCAGACAACGACAGTTTCCCTCTCATTTGCGCTAGTTCTTCCTCGACTTTGGTCAGGCGAACCTTCAAACCCGACAGATTCCGCAGCTCGTCCTCGTCACCAAGAAGTGGCCCAGTCGCGTGGTTGTTGCTGCTGTTTCGTGTCGCCATTGTCGACTCTAGCACATCCATTGAAGAAGAAGATGAAGCACCGTGAGTCTTCTTTTTGATCTTTTGTGCTGCAGTGGACGACGTGGAGCTCAGAGACGGCAATAAGGGGCGTTCCGCTCGGCTCGAGTTGCTGCTTTGTGGTCTCATGTTCGCGTCCTCTAGCTCGGGTCGAGATTGCGGACTTCCACTCAAAGACATTCCTAGAGAGCGCGGTTGATTCGCCATTTCGGGGCCATCGTTAGTACCACCAAACTCGTCCTGCTTCGCTAGCTCAGCGAGAAACAACTGATCGTAGTACTCATCTGCAGGATCGACGATGATGCTTGATTTCGAGACGTCACTAGGGTTTGACGACGAGCTCTTGATGCTTTTCGACTTCAAAGTTGTTGCAGACCGACTGTGCTTGACGCCTCGCGGGGTCACCTCGCTCAGTTTGCGGAACCCATTGTCACGAACTTGATTCAGCTCTGAGTAGATCCGATGGCAGTTGGCGCAGACTGGGACTTGTTTATAGAACTGCGTCGGGTTGGTTCTTCCCAATTCCATGCGGAGCACATTATCAGCCTCTTGCCATCGCAGTGCGAGCTTGTTTTTTGATTCAGACCCGGTAGCTGATACTTTGCCCAGGATAAAGTTCATCTCTGCGTGCGCCAATTGCACGTTGTTGTTGCCGATCTTGAATCGCTGTCCAGTATCAAGCAGAACGGTTGTATCAGCTACCATGACGCCTTCGCTATTATTGTTGTTTGCGTTGTCCTCGCCTTTATTCTGTAAGTTGAAGAACAGTCCTGGCAAAAGAGATGGGGACGCACGACAGAATTCTCCACGGCATTTCGCTCCACTAACACCGTCACTGGTGCTGCTGCTGGTGCTGCTACTGCTGTTCAAGCTGACAGCACTCATCCCTCCTTGAGCCGCCTGAGGAAGATTCGGGAGTGACTGCTTCCTCATGCCAAGTGCGAATGCAGACTGTTGCTCAGACAACAGGGGATTACCATTGCTATTGTTCTCCTCGTCATTCCTCTTGGTGTCTCGAATCGTCATCACGCGCTCTACGTGTGTGAGCCAGAGCTTTTGCTCGCAGTCGACCACAAACTCGAGCCACGCACTCTGCACGCACTCTCCTGAGTGTCGCTGGAGAAAGTGCACGATCGTCTGCGTCGCCTGCTCTGCGTCGTTCCGAAGTCGTGATATCAGCGCCCCATCACTCCTGAAGACGCCAGTCGCTTGCGGAATGCTGTTGTTGCTGTCATGCACAGACATAGCATAACAATCTCGATATGTGATGTCAATACGAGCTGGCTGCTGCTGCGATGATACAGACGCTGATGCAGTGTACGTGGCTGTGATGTAACTCTGACCAGCGACGCTCTTGTGTGAAGACGGAACGTACGCTTGTAGTCCAGCGACACGCACTGTGGAACCGCTCTGTGACGAAGAGTCTTCGAGTGCATCTAGCCACTTTTGGAACTCGACTGGCTCCAGAAGCTGCCGCTTGCCGTCTTGGAACACCACCACGGCGATGTATTGTCCATCAGCGCCGAGAGCTCTCCATCGTGACGCCAACCGAACGAACCGCTCGCTGATCTCCGCTGCTGGAAACAGCAAGGTAGAGCCTCCGGTCTGCTTCACTTTCTTGCGCACAATCGCGCCATTTTTGTGCGTGACGAGCCACAGAACGCTGTTGTTATGGCTGCCTCCTTTGTGAGTTGAAGTGCTGGTCAGAGTCGCTGTCGATGACGTCGAGAGTAAAATTGAATCGGTGATACTCACGGCACATTTCTTGTCGCCATCGGACTGTGCAAGCGTAGAAAGCGCCCACTCCCATCCGCGCACAGCTCCAACTCCAGCATGGCTGCCCGCTGCTGATGTCGATGGAATCGCGGCGCTTTGAGCCCACATCGCGTCCAGCGACGCTGCGCTCATCGCTTGCGGCTGCTGTTGACCGCGACGTTGCTTGCTCATGCTCACCGCCTAGAGTAGCGTACTGACTGTAGCTGCCTATCACTTCTCGTACACGTCCGTCGCCACCTTCACACGCTCATTCGCTCGCGCCATTCCACTCAAGTGCAGTAGTTCCCCTTGCCATGTTGATTTTCGCGCCAAGACGGCAAATGAAAAATACAAAAAAAGATGGCGAGGAGTTACACGAATGTGTGTGTTGATTGGTTGAATTTTTTTAAACATCCACTCCGCTTGCTATGATTCGCTACAATTTGGTGTGTAAATTGTACCCCAGCACCACTAATTAAAACAAATTGCACTTTTGATGACTTTCACTCTTTTGTCTCGAAAGGGAAAGCAACTTGGTGCACAAAATGCGGAATGCGCGCGGCTATGCAACTAACTATATTGATACGTCTAGAGCCAAAATGGAAGAGGGTATTTATAGTACCGCCGCCGCTTGAGGTTGCGCTCCGACGCGCTTATGAGGAAATCGCGTTCACGCCTCAGCGCTAAAAGTAGCTGGCGTCTCTGTGTCGCGCTGCGGCGCATGTGTGCGCGTGTGTAGGTGTGTCTCAAGCAGCTCAACACCAACATCAAAAACATGAAACGAGGCGGCACAACCAGAAACAGCAGGCAAGCAGCAGAGTCATTCCAGCCGCGACTTTGTGAGCAGCACGCGCCCGTGCCGACATGCTGAGCAGCGATTGATTGGATTAGCAGCTGTGACGACGATACCAGCGCTCGTGTAGTAGAGAAGACCAACACACACACACGCCTACGAGTTGAAGATGCACACGTCTGCAATGAAGGTTCTCCCATCACTGGCGAGACGAGCGCTGATTCCGACCAACGCCATCGTTACAACTACCAGTACAGGTACACCAAGAACTAGCATCCGAGATAACCGCCCCATAACGACAACGACGACAGATGAGCAGCTGCTCGACTCGTTCCGCGATCGCCTGCGTGACGGTGTCATCCACGTTTACTTCCATGGCGAAAGTGGTGAGCCGCTGCGCGGTATTCTCGAGCTCCAAGAGGACAAGATGACGCTGCTCTGGCGCAACACAGGTCGATTTCAGCAGCTCCAGCAGAAGGCAGCGACGGTGAACCTGCGTGAGGTGCGCAGCGTGCGTGAAGGACGACAGACGACGAGTTTTATCCGCACGATCAAGTACGTGGACGAAGGCATGTTGGCGCAGAACGACGAACGATGTCTCTCACTGTGTACGCCATCAGCATCATTACCAGAACAGAGCGAATCGGATGCGACGCGGCTCGTGGACTCGATGGAGACCTTTGACATTGAGTTTGAAGATGCTAAGACGTGCAACATCGCACGCTCGTTTTTCTTGGCCGAGGCGAACCTTTCGGGAACCATTGATTTGTGCGCCGCTGAAGAGATCCCGCTCCCACAGGGCCTGTCCACGCGATGCTATCAGCTGTTTACGCATCCATCGTTTGAGCTTCTCGTGTTCGTTGCAGTGGTGTCCAACATGCTCTTCATTGCGCTCCGACCGTTCATTATCGACGACGACGAGCAGCAAATTGTGACCACGAAGACCCTGATGACCGAGAACATGTCGCCCATGGAAGTGATCTTGCTGATACTGCTCACAGTCGAGCAGCTCGCCAAAGTGATCGGACTTGAGGGCTTGCGTCCTTTGATGCGACGGAAGTGGGACGCCTTCGACTTTGTCGTCGTCTGGATAAGCTGGCTCGCGATGATCCCGAGCTCGTCGGTTTCTGGGTTCAACATGCTCTCGCTGCGGCTTTTCCGATGTGCGCGCATGTTCAAGAGCTGGAAAGGGTTCCATGAGATCGTCGAGACGTTCCTCGCTGCACTGCCGATGGCAGGGAACGCCGTACTTTGCTACTGCTACTACCTGTTCCTGTTTGCGATCCTGGGGATGTACCTCTTCAACGACTCGCTCTCGCATCGATGCGCCGTGCCGCTCTCGTCGACATCAAGCAGCATCATCGTAGCGCTCTCAACGCAAACGGTCAATGGCAAGGAGTACATCGCCGCGTTTCCAGGAAAATTCTGTCGGATGGACATGGAAGCTGACTGCAAAGCACCGCTGGAGTGCATCGCGATGAGCCCTCCAAACAACGGGTTTACGGGTTTCCACTCATTCCAAGCGTCGTTTATCACAGTGTTCCTGATTTCGCTACGTTCGGGCTTCGGAACAGCACTCGATGGCGCGCTTCAGGCATCGTCATACTTCTCGATCATCTACTTCATCGCGCTCATGGTGTTCGTGTCATACATGATTCTGTCACTTTTCGTCGGGATCGTTCGAGGAAGCTACATTTCAGTCACGTATCATCGAACGTCCAAGCTGGAAGAGCGCGCTCATCGGTTGGAAGCCTACTTAAAGAAACAACGGATCCAGTTTCCATCGGGGACAGAGAAGTTCCCTGACGTTGTCCGGCTTGTGCTCGAGAGATGGCGCGGGTACCGTGTGCAAGCGAGAGACACGGTGCTCCAATCGCCATTGTTCACCCCGACAGACGACCCGGACGATGCTTTCCTCGGTCGCTTTCGACTCCAGCAGCATCGGATATTTTACATCCTGGAGCCAGGAAGCTCGACGATGGACAAGATCGCGTACGTCGGCGAGTCTATCGTCTTTGAGCATTTCATGAACCTGGTGGTGTTCGTGAACTCGGTTCTCTTCGCGTTCGAGTATCATGGAATGACCAAGGAGTACGCTGCACGCCTATATGCGATCGAGAACGTGCTCGTGTTCGTCTACGCAGCCGAGTTCTTCGTTATCTGCGCGAACGCCGGAGGACTCGTCAACTACCTCAAGAATCCATGGAATCGCCTCGACTTCATCATCCTGTCAGCCGCATTCTTGGAGTATTTCTGTTTGGCGACGTCACTCTTTCTGTACTCCGAACGGTACGCGCGAGCGATCTTTGTACTGCGTATCTTCCGCGTAGTGCGTCCATTTCGCATTGTGCGACACAAGAACGAAATGGTGCAAGTGCTCGATGCGGTGTTAGCGAGTGTGCCAGCATTCCTGAGCTTGGCGACGTTCCACCTGCTTCTCAACAGCGTGTTTGCAGTCGTCGGGATGAACTTGTTTGGCGGGAAGTTCCCATTGTCGATGCGCTCGCACTTCAACACATTCGGAGACAGCATGCTCACTTTGTTCAAGATCTCATGTGGTGGGAACACGTGGCAGATTTTCTACGCGTCACTGCAGGCAAGCACTTTCGGCATCGCGCTCACGTATTACATGGCGTACTTCATCCTCTGTGTGTACCTGCTGCTGAACTTCATGCTTGTCGTGCTTCTGCGTAATTTCGCCATGAAAGAAGACGAGCGCAAGAAAACACTGAGCGACATTTTCCAGGAGCGCATGCTCGTGATGCAGCGCATTCACCACTTCGATGAGTACACTTTCTTGCAAGAGTTCAGCGAGTTGTACCAGAGTGACATCATGTACGCGACCCTCGCTGGTAGTGCTGAGAAGCGCGCGAAGATTCAGGTGAGCGCAGCCGAAGAGATCAAGTCCAGATTGCTGAGTGTGCTACCGACGTCCGATTTCTTGAAACTCAACGGCCATTCACGTGGAGTGGGGGCTGCTCGAAACCCTGGCGTCAAGTATTTACGGTTTGATGGATCATCGTCGCCTCCTCACTCAAAGCGCTCTCAGCGCCAACACAGCGGTGACGATGGGAGCCCAAACTCAGAAATCGCGGAAGTTGAACCACTCGTTCCAGACTATCGTGGTAGGGTGCGAGGACCTGTGCGAGGCTTTTTCAGTGGCAACTGGCTAACCTCGGATGTATCACTGTTCCTGTTTCCGCCTCACTCGCGCGTTCGATTGAAGTGCAAGCGACTGGAGAAAGAGACTGACAAGTTCATCTTCACCGCGATCGTGATTCGAACGATCTTGCTAACGATCCAGAGCCCTCTCTACTCGTCGTTGCTGCAAGAGTTCAACACGCTGTGCGACATCGCGTTTGCGCTGATTCTGTTCTTCGAGTTTACCATCAAAGTCATCTCGCGCGGCTTTCTATTCACTCCGAAGAGCTACTTGTCGAATCGGTTCAACCAGCTCAACATGCTGGCTCTCATGGCGTGCTCGTTGCTTCTGCTGCTACCACACTCGACGCTGGTCACGCTCTTCCGTCTCAGTCGCGCGTTTGGTCCGATTCGCGTGTTCTACCGCGTCAAGACTTTTCGCGTGATCACAGAAGCGCTCAAGCAGTCTGCAAAACAGATCTTCTACTGCGTGATCATCACGATGTTCCTCTTCTACTCGTTCGCGACGATCGGCATGCAGTTCTTCGCGGGCAAGTTTTCGTTCTGCAACGATCCGACTGTGACCTCGCGCGTGCAGTGCGAAGGCTTCTTCTGGAACACAAAGAACGGGCTTCTCATGCCGCGCGTTTGGGGGAACCTCGCGGGAATGCACTTTGATAACATCACTGGCGCCATGGGTTCGGTCGTCGTGCTCGTGTCCAAGAAAGGGTGGCTGCCCGTGCTGAACCTAGCGATGGACATTGTCGACGGTGACCACCAGCCAGTGCAGAACGCATCTGCGTATTTCGCGCTCTTCTTTGTGCTGTTCATCTTCTTCGCACGATTTTACCTGCTCAAGGTATTCGCAGGCATTATCATGAACAACTTCCGGTGCTACAATGGAACGCTGCTGCTCACGAGCCTGCAGCTCATCTGGATGCGGAACAAGCAGTCGATCATCGCGCTGCGTCCAAAGTACCCACCGCCACGTAACAAGATGCTGCTGCGCGCGCAGATGTTTGTGCAGACGCGCCAGTTCCGCTTGTTCAGTAGCTGCACCGTGATTCTGCACACGATCTTGCTGGCGTGGTACCGCTCTCCTATCGGACGTCAGATCTCGGAAGAGCTGGGTGATGACGTCGACAGCACTGTCGATGTGTGGTGGTGCCACTACTTGTTCTCGATGATCTACGCGCTCGATGCGATCATGTGCGTCGTGTCGATGGGCTGGAAGGATTTCTTGATGAAGGGCTTCACATGGCGAACCACCAACAGCTTCACAGCGTTTATCATGCTCGTCGGGCCGCTGGTGTCCAATTCGCCTGTTCTCCTCGTTCTCGGGATGACACGAGCGTTCGACTTTAAACACATCTCGCTGGTGTTTGAGAGGTTCTACTCGATCAAGACCGTGTTTGAGACACTGCTCGGTAGTGTGCGCTTGATGCTCAAGGTGACGCTGCTGCTGGGCTACGTGGTGTTTGTATTCGCCACTGTGGGCATGCAGCTGTTCTCGCTGACGCGGTGGAACTATGGTCTGGACTCGAACATCAACTACACGACATTCCCGAATGCATTCGGAGCGTTTGTAAAATTCACTGCTGGTGAAGACTGGTACGATTCATACATTGCAAGCAGCGTGGGGCCACCGAAGTGCACTGCCGCAGGGTTCTTCACATCGCAACGCCACTCAAGCGATTGCGGCTCGGCAGTCATGAGCGCGGTGTTCTACCACGTCTTTTATATTCTCGTGTTTTTGATTTTGCAGAATCTCTACGTGGCGACGATGGTGGATACGTTTGTATCGATCTCGGCGGTCGGCGAGAACAAAGACGCATCGATCCAGTTGCTGGGCTTCAAATCGGATCACCTCAAGCTTTTTCAGACCGTCTGGAGTGAGTTCGACACAAATGCGCTCGGATACCTGCACAAGAAGCACCTGTTGTCGTTCCTGACTAAGCTCGAGGCGCCACTGGGACTCGGCTCGCACCAAGATATGCTCAATCTGCTCGTCACGGAGGACACGCCGCCGTCAGCGATCGCAAAGCTTGCACTCGTTGTGCACCACAAACGCCGTGAGACTTTTCACGAAATCGAAGCTCGCATTTCTGAGTTTAGCTATCGGCTCCGTGTGATTCAAGACCACGAGCTCGGCGCAGATTTGTCGTGTCCAGGGTCCATGATTCGCTTCACACACCTACTGCTGGTGCTCACGGAGCGTATCGTCCCACTCGACAGCCTCACAGTGCAGGAGAAAGTGGACGAACTCGCTGTGCGCGGGTACGTCTTTCGTCATCGTCAAGCGATTCGAATCCAATCGGCTTTCCGAATGTACCGCGTTTTGAGAAGAAAGAGACGGAGCAAAGGGAATGGCGAGGCTTCGATTGGAAATTCACAAGCAAAGCCGACAAAGTACAGGTGGGAATCAGTTCCAGAGGTGGCAGAAAGTCGCCTCCCATCCTCTACTGTCCACGAACCAGCAGTGCCACCACTCGATTTGGCGCCGTCGTTTTCATTAGATGAAGAAGATATCCAGGCATCGATACTAGCGACTTCGGCAGCGTCTCCTGAGCTATCGTTCAGCTCTCGCAAGTCGATGCCTCCATCTCCGTTCAAGTCTCGCGACACGAGTGATCTGCAAACGTCAAACCCTTTGACGTCGCTATTTAATCCGATTCATGCGCGATCAGCATCTGCCGCATCGCCTACAGGAAAAGGACTTGGCACTCCGTCGCTTGATGTGATATCAGCAGCGGACACGAGCCTCTCAGTGGCAAACGGAAGCAATCAGGATGTTCGCAGAAATGGAATAATCAATGCCCCCGCAGACAATGCACTGCCGACTTCGCCATTGCAACTGCTCATGATGCAGTACGAAGGCAGCCTGTAAAAAGCTTTTTGAACGCATCCAGCTACAGACACTCGACTTTTTCTTCACGCTGGAGCGACTAAGGTTTATGAACCGGGCGGATTCCGCATTCAGAGAAAAAAGGAAAGAGATTTGCTTCAATGCACCTGAAGCCACCAGAGTTCTAAAATGCTGTATTTTTCCACATGATCCATCTTTGATAGTATTTTTGGCGCTGATCCATATTTGGCACATGTGATCCCCTTATGACGTGAGATGTCGAAATTAATCCTCTGTTGTCATTTTCTCCACATTACACTGCAGCGTTACGCAAAGCGTAGCTCTTCAAGTGACGTGGCGGTGGTACCAGTGCCTTTAGTGTAAAATCCATCCAGACCATCTGGGTTTGCAGTACCATAGGTATAGTGTTAGAGTTGCCTGTCCAATCAATCGCCACGAGGTCTCAGCTCATTTCATAACGAGAAAACCGTCGGAAATCAGCCGAGTAAGACCAGCAGCAATGGCCCTCGCCTCACAGAGCCGCATATCTATCCGGCCATGATCACTGATTAGGCTGGGAAGACTTTCCCCACACACAGTCCGATTGTGGCTCCGCTCGCCATCCTTGCACACCGTTGTATGGGTCTTTCGCGTCCCCATTTTCAGCTTTCATGCCTTCATTTCTCACCGCATGGACATGTGCAATCTCGGTGCTTTGATGAAAAAAGAGACACTGGACCCTAGGCTCAAGCAAAACACAGGGCTAGAGGGCCGAGCGCAGCAGGTTTATCTAAACAGCAGGCGGACCGCAATCACCTTCGCAGCATTACGCACGACTGGTTCTTCCCAACAAGGTCATCATTGGAATCGTTGAAATTCGCGAGGGGCCGCATGAGTGATGCATCCTGACCTCTCAAATAAAATACCGTATCAGTTGCGGAGCTCACCGAAACAGGTGTTGTATCGACAACTGACCTATTCTACAGCATAGCCTACGATACCGACTGCATGCCAAATCATAGGTTCAACACCTTGAAGCACCTCTTGGTCCGTTCTTTGTCCACAAGACAGGCAAGTTCTCAGCACAACCGCGCGACAAGATCAGTTCGAGTCAACACTGCAGCTCCTCCTTCCCAGCGCAAACCGCCTCACCCTCACTCACATTCGCTGGACCATCGGGATCCGTCCGTCCTGGCTTCCGCGTTCCCAGCAGCTTAGCTCAAACGGCCATCATTACAGACTCCCCTCAGGCACCGGACCTCCCCGTCAGCAGCTCCAGAGTGACTGACTGACAGACGGCTGGCTTGAGGCACCCTCGTCTCTCTTCTCAGGCATTCTCCAATTTGATTCGCATCAAATCAACCTCCTCACCCACCCACCACATCAACCTCCCAAGATGGTCTCAATCTCGCAAGCTGCTATCGCCACGGTGTTCGCCGTCGCCGCGATCTCCAACCAGGTCCAGGCCCAGGGCACCGTCTCGCCCGCGCTCGCGGTCGGCGATTACTACCGGCCAGTCGGCACCGACGTGTCGGGCGTCCCGGGAACCACGGCCGCGTACCGTCGCTCGCCGTGCCCGGCGCTCAACGCGCTGGCGAACCACGGCTACCTGCCGCGCAACGGCCAGAACGTCACGCGCGCCATGTTCAAGGAAGGCATCATGAGCGTGTACAACGTGGGCGTGGGCGTCGCAGACTTCCTCGTGAGCCAAGTGCCCGAGACGCTCTCGCTCGACTACCTGGGCACGCACAACTTCATCGAGCACGACGCGTCGCTCGCGCACTACGACTCGTACCAGAACAAGGACCCGTCTGCGCTCGACCCGGTGCTGCTCGCGGACCTGCTCGCGCACGCCAACAGTGACGGTCGTCTGGGCGTGAAGGAGATGGCGGCGGTGCGCAAGGCCCGCGCCGCGACGTGCAAGACGAGCAACCCGAGCTGCGACCTGGGCGTTAAGCCGCAGTTCCTCGCGTTCGCCGAGTCGTCGCTGCTGCTGCTCGGCCTGGGCAACGACAAGAACGACGAGACGATCCGTGCGGCCCACGTGCAGTCCTTCTTCGTGGACGAGAAGATCCCAGCCGACTACAAACGCCCGACCGAGGTCGGCAGCTGGGCCGCGCTGCTCGCCACCAGCGCCAAGATCAAAACGCTTTCGCTCTTCTAAACGGATGGCAGATTGAGATATTTTGAATTTGATATGAGCACTAATACATATTACTATTCTCTACTGCGCAAGTAAAACTTCTATGAGCTCGACTCGAATACATACGACAACATACACACACACACGCACACACACACGCACACACACACGCATGCATCTTGGGGTTAATGTACTTCTATCTTTTCAGATTGCACTTTGCCCAACAACAGTATTTTTCGCACGGCCATGGCGATCAGCGGATCCGCGGACGCGATGACACGGGCTCCGACCGATGGGGCCACCCCTGCTGAGCAAGAACGTGATCACGATGACGACGAGCGTACCGAGCACCATGCTGAGCTGAGCTAACATGGCCCTTGGAGGACTATTGGCAGCGGCGGTACTGCGGGGACTCCAGGACTCATGTCCACTCGCTCAAAGTTATCGCTGCGTTCCATGCAGGTGCTCACGGTTGGTGTGCGTTGCGGACAGAGAATTGATCATGTTTGACTTGAAAAAGCGAGTTTTGGGGCGTTGTTTCAGACTTCGACACCATGCGGGTCTCGAATTCGCCTCCTCATGTCAAAGGTGAGTATCTACAATGTCCACTTGCTTTCCACTTTACAGCTGAGCCAATTTGTTAATCAAATGTAGCTTACATTTATGAATAAAAAGGTACATGGAGTAAAAAAGTAAAGTGGGTGGTATGAACTTCATGTAGCTCTACTATCCGGTTAGATGGAGGCATCTGAAGTGGCATTTCAAAATCAGGTTTTGCATTGTTTCTGTTGCGCAAGAACCGTTCAGCTGCAAATTCGTTTCGTCGCAGATTCCAACAGAATTGGAACCGGAGAGCAACAAAACAATCGCGTCGAGATTGCTCGAGGCTGCACAACCAACAACGTCACAAAATGGTTGCAATGGATATGATGGCTGCGTTTACTGCTGAGGACTGAAGGAATGGCTTCAGATCGTTTTTCCTCCCTCCCTCCTTCTGAGTTTTGGACAACGCGTGCAAGTGCAAAATGATTGTCGCGAGCCCACGCTCGCTGTCCACCACCGATTTCGGTATTCCTGTCCCAACCACGACTGTGCGACCCACATCGTCACTTTGTGGACCAGCGACGCCACTACACACACTGCACTGCACCGAGTCGTCCTCTCGCCAAACAAATCCACACAAGCGGCTGAAAATGGTTCAAGATGTTTATGTGCTCGCATTGCGTTTGTCTTGCACGAGCGGAATTCGTTCGCTCTCTGTGTAGGTGCGAAAGGAGAGGGCAGGATCTGAGATTTGTGCAGCAGATGTCAACGTCGAGCGAGCGAGCGAGGGACACGCGGCCATCGCTGCAGTAGCACCAGCGAGGGTTAATGTTGGTGAACGTACAGTGTCCAACAGGATCAAAGGGGGTTGCGAGTGCGTTTGCTGTGTTGCCCAGCACAAGTGTGTTTGTTTGCCGAACAACATTGTCAACAAGTGAAATTATGTGGCCTCTGAGGTTAGCAAGCAACTTCAACGATACCGTCCCGTGGCCCAGCCAGTTCCTGCGGATATTAATGTTCCTGCTGCGGCGCCCAACGCGCATGCAGGGCAGCACACAACAGGCAGCTATACTCCACACACAAGACAGCCTTGGCTTGGCTTCTTGCTTGCGACTGGGCTGGCAGGTCCAACTCTTTTTGATGGGATTTCTGGACCGGTCACAACTGCACTCGTGGTCGGTGCGTACGTACCGTACTGTACAGCTGCGCGCGGCGGAAAGGGAGGAAAAAATGAAGAATTTTTGGAAAAGGAGCTTACATCTCTGTTACTTTTCATATTAAACCTCAACAAGGTTTTTAATCTTTTTAAATCAACAAGGTTTTTCAAGCCTGTTGATCCGGAAAAACCTTACGGAGTTGTGCTACTTCAGATGCACTTGTTACTTCAAAATGGCAGTCAAAAACCAGTGCCCATCGCGGAAAAAAAGAAAGAAAAACACACAACAAATTGTTCCCCCCACACAACCAACAACAAGCGAACAAGCAAGTAGGCGGCAACAAGCAAGCAAGCAAGCGAGCGCAAGAACAACAACAAGCAAACAAGCAAACAAGCAAACAAGCGCTGTTTGCTTTCCTCCTGCTGCTTGCGTGCTTGATTTGCTTGCGCGTGCGTGCGTGCGTGCGTGCGAATATTCGCCCCCTTCCCATCTAGCAAACCAGCTATCTATCTATCTACTACCAGCATGGACTTCACGTCGCCATCCGAGGCCGACGTCGAGATGATGAACGACGGTGACATGCTCGGCTTCAGCCACCACCAGCAGCAGGCGCACCACGTCCAGCAGCAGCAACAGGCGCAGCACCACGCGCAGCAGCAGGCGCAGCTCGCGATGGGTGGGCTCGTCATCGACACGCAGCAGGGGGGGTTCGCGAGCCCGTTCGGCACGATGATCCCCGGTCTCGCGCCCGGCGCGCTGCAGCCCCAGCAACAGCAACAACAGCAGCAGCAGCAGCAGGTGCAGGGCGGACAGGGCGGCGCGTTCCCGTCGTCGGTCGAGGAGTACGCAGCGCTCATGGGCATCAAGCTCGAAGGGCCGAGCGAGGAGATCCCGCCGAGCACACCCATGGCGCACATGGCGCAGCCCGTGAACGCGTTCAACCTGCAGCCGGCGCCGGACATGGCCAAGATCCAGGCGAACACCGACTACTTTGAAAACCTCTACCGGCGCGCGAGCAGCGAGCTGGACGTGCCCGGCGGCGCGACGTCCATGACGCTCCCCGCGGGCATCGGCTCGGGCATGAACTCGTCCAGCATGTTCGTCGGCGCAGCGAGCGTGGTGGCGGCGAGCTCACCGATCTACGACCGCACGAGCGAGCTCGCGTTCAACGACATGAACCGCATGTACGACCCGTCATCGGGCTTCCCCGGCGCGCCCGTGCAGATGCACAAGCCGAACATGATGGTGCTGGACAAATTTGCGCCGCGCGGCATGATGCACCACGAACCGCTGGGCTCGCAGACGCTCTCGCCCGAGATGCTCTCGGCCATGATCAAGAGCAACAACGGCCACAGCTTCAGTACGTTTGTGTTTGTTTGTTGGCTGGCATTTTTGTTTTCTAACTTGCTTGTTTGTTGTGCGTACCTTCAGACGACCTGAACGAAGAAGAGCAGCAGGCGATTCTCAAGGAGGAGAAGAGTCGAGAGCGCAACCGCGACCACTCGCGCAAGTCGCGGCTGCGCAAGAAAGAGTTTGTCGAGTCGCTCAAGCACGAGGTGAACCAGCTGCAGATCTACCAGCAGATCTGCGAGCAGTGCCTCGACCTCATCGCGCTCGTAAGCCAGGACGCAATCTTCATGTACTCGTCGGCTGCTTACTCGCGCGTGCTCGGATACCAGGGCCACCAGCTTGTCGCCGGACAGACCAGCTTCCTCGACCTCGTGCATCCGGTACGTTGTCATGCTAACTTGCTTGTTTGTTGTGTATTTGTCGAATGAGTTCATGAACACAATCTGATAAAACATTTGTTGTTTGTGTGATTCTGTTAACAAACAAATAGGACAATGTCCAGGAAGTGCGCAGTGTGTTCCAGAAATTCACGGCGCTAAATGAGACGCGCAAGTGTACGTCCTGTCCTCTGTTGACTTGAGACGTTTAGCTATTTTGTGGCGTAGAATCTATCAGTTGTCTGACAAAACCTTTGTGTTTGATCTGCTCGCAGTTCACTTCCGGATAAAATCAGTCGAAGGCGAGTACTTCCGCGCGGAGACCGCGGCGTGCATGACGGACAAGGGCGTCGTCTGCTCCACGCGCGTAGACCGGGACATCTAGGCGCTCACTGGTTTCCAGCTCCAGCTCGTTCTTCTCTTCTTCTCCTTCCTGTTTGCACGAGCCAACGTCTCCCAGGTGGTGTTTTGTGGTTGGGAAGAGGAGAAAATGGGCGACTGACTGACTGGATGGGATTTGACGACGCGGCAATGCGACTGAATGTGTGTGTGGTGTCTCTCGTGTGCGTGTACATTTGTTTTTTTGCTTTTTCATGTGCATTTTGGCTTGTTTCTTCTTGGCTCTTGGCTCTTGCTTCTTGGCTCTTGGCTCTGGGGATTCCAAGTGGGCTGCGGCGCTGGCGATGCGGAAGGAGAAGAAGAAGAAATGGCGAGCGAGCGAGCGAAGGAGAGATGGCATTCTCGGCAGCTCAGGTCCGGCGTTTGCGCGTGCTACCATCGTTTGGACGACATTCAGCTTCAAAATCAATTCGAAGAGCTACAAAACTGACAACTAACCAACCGCTGCCTACGTGACGTGACGCGACCCCACTTCCTCTCTGGCAAACGAAAGAAAACACACAAAACGAACTACTATGATGAAACTAAAGCACCCGATGAAAAATGGAGGATTCTGAAAATGGGAGAGCGAGCAAGCGGACAGCAACCAAGAAGCAAAGAAAAAAAGCAACAAAGTGGTATAAAATTTGAATAGACTTACAGGGTATAGCGCGAGTGATGACAGGGCTGTATCGTATACCCGTCAAATATGTTTGTATCGTTTTCGACAGGAAATCTGCAAATGCACTGATACAAGAGATTACCCATTTTGAATTTCAAATACTGGCGGGAAATCAGTCTGTGGGTGCATCCACCCTCCAAAAGCCTTCTATGCTTTCTTAGTTCATTTGTCACGATTCAAAATGATGTAAAGATGAGAGCAAGAGGAAGTTAAAAGCATCACCACGTCCACCAACAAAACGAATCCGCATGCCCAAGCAGCAGCACCTACAGATTTGTATGTATAGAGCGAACAGTGCCACGCTGGTCTCTTTGTCAATAGGGCTAACATCGACTGCATTCTGAGCAATGAATAGTTAACATAAATCAATAAAATGCGCTTAGCGCAACCTTCGAGAAACCTACAGAAATATAACCTCTGTTTGATTTGATATATATATCAGTCTGTCATTACTCGCGCTATACCCTGTACAAACAATTGAAACCCACAAGAGGAATAGACGTGGGTCTCTTGATTCACAGATTCAATGCGACTGGACGGGTTCGCTTCAGCTCGTTTCGTTCTAGAGCCTGGGAGAGAGAGCGAAAAGTCAAGAGAGATCCCAGATCAACGATATCATAATGGTGTTCTAGCATGCGAATACAGCGCATGATGTGCTGGGTATCAAGAAGCAAATATTTATGAGAAGTGCGGCGATGCAACTCATCAGTGGTCGGTGGGTTCAAATGAAAGGGTGCGGTTCGAAGGGCGTGTCGATTCCAAAGGTTAAACATGGGGGGGATGAGATGAGAGAGATGCATTTTGAAATAGAGCGAGGCGATTGGTGATGGATTGATGGATGGACTAGAGCCATTCCTTCTTCACGTTACGGTGGACTTGCATGAGATTATGATTCTCGCTTTCAAATTCTCCCCATCCACCTCGCTTTTAAAAGTGAATGTTTGTTCTTTCTGCACTGGTCTGCTCTCTGGGTTTCTTTTTCTGCGCGTCTTGTGTACTGTATCTCAATTCCACAAAAGTATTCACCGAGTCATACAAAAAGTAAGCTGCTCAAATGTGAATTTGTGTTCCATGGTAGCTTTCTTAAATACAAAATTTACACCAAATAGGCTGTTTCTGGTTCGAAGATACTGAAATAGTCACATCAGCTTCCGATATCACCGCAAGAGCCAAACCGTCCGGTACACGAACTGGTACAGTAGTACAGTCCAAGCTGTGACTGATTCGGATTCCTAATCACACACATCCCACACAGCAACAGCAGCAGAATTTCTAAACTGCAGCACATTATTACACTCGCAAGGAGCAAAGACAGCGCCATCAGAACGAACAGCAGGCAGGCGTGCTCCATTCGCATTCCGCTTCAAGACGCGCAAGGTCCAGACAGATACACACAAGACACACAAGACACACGAGAATATGGCAGAGACGGCGCTGGTGGATGGCATCTCGCGCGCGCTCGGTGTGCCACACCCGTTCGTGCACGAGGAGAACCAGGCGCTGGTGCTCGTGGAGGACTGGCGGCAGCTGGCGCACCAGGTGGTGCGCGAGCCGATCGTGGTCAAGCCACTCGGCTACTACCGCAGCCCCGAGAGCGTCGACATGTACGTTTGTGCCTTCTGTTATGCTGCTCACATGGTTACGATGATGCTGTTGTGTGTGTGCTAATGATTGTTTTTTAAATTGGTTTGTTCTACACGTTGCAGCTATGTGTTTGAGTGCACAATGGGAAAAAGCGACAGCGACAAGAAGACGTACGTTTGTTTATATGTATGTGTGTGTATTGATGACTCGATGGATACGCGTATCTTCGGATTGGTTATTAATGAACTCATGATTAATTTGCCTTCTCTGCAGCTGGAAGATCTACCGACGGTATCGCCAGTTCCAGAAATATGTCTCGAGCTCGTCGGAGCTGCTGTCGTCCATGGTGGTGCCCAGACTCTCGCAGGCGTATATGAAGATCTTCTACGCCAAGCAGTGCAAGGACCGCCTCGTGGAGCTGCACGCGTGGCTCACGGGCGTGATCGACAACACGCAGAGCTTCTACCAGCAGCAACAGGCTCAGCAAGACAACAATCAAGCACAGGACAACAGTAGCAGCAGTAGCAGCGGCAGCAATGTGGACTCCAAGGAAGAGATGCCCGCACTCTGGCTCTGCGCGTTCCTCTTTGCCGGCGCGAACACGCCGTTTCCGCACTACTTTCGCGGTCTGCCGTCGTTCGCGTTCGCGCTCGAAGAAGTCAACATCCAGCTCACCAAGGCGCCGATCTTTCCGTCCAAGCTGCGCTCGTCCATCGAAACGAACGCGGGCTTAGGGTTGCGTCTGACGCCCAGTCACGACCAGCAGGGCAAGTACTTTGGCGCGACGGTCAGCGGATTCCTGCGAGACGCTTCGGAGCTGGACGCGAGTCTCGCGAAAGTGCAGATCGGCGCCAAGCTCGTGCGCATCAACGGTGTGGACGTCACTGACGACGCGTTCGACAAAGTGCTGAGCCATCTGAGGGCCGTGGGGCTCCCGCTGCGGCTGCGCTTCCTGTACAACCCGCACTTGCATCGACGCCAGCGTGCAAAGAGCATGTACCTGAAAGAGTCGGAAGGTGGTATTGATAGTATGGCGGATTTCGAAAGCCCAACGGGCCAAAGTCGAGGCCGACGGATGTCGAGCGTCGCGTCGACGGCTAACAGCAATGCGCAGGAGCTGCATCTCCGCACAAGGTCGTCAGTGGCACTGGGGTCGTTGCCTCCAATTGCATCGCCCTCATCCCTGTTTTCAAGACCGCCAATCAGCGGCGGATCAGTGTCAACCTCAGGCTCAAACAGAGGAGGTGAAGTGCCGCTGCAGCGACGCTACAGCATGGACTCGCGCAAGTCCATCGGCATCTTCAGCTCGGTGTTTGGCGACCTCTTTGGCCGCAAGCGCAACGAGACGGCGGACGTGCTGTACGCGAACCAAGTGGACGACGTGTTCTCGTGGGACGACATCGGCGGCGAGTTCCGCGACATCATCTCGCGCGGCTTCTTCTCGTTTCTGTCGCAGAGTCTGCTCAGCGAACTGCGCCAGAAAGAGCGACTGCTCCAGTTCGACGAGATCGAGGTGATGCTGGAGAAAGCAGGAGGTAGCGCAGATCCAGCTTCAGGCAGCACCAATACCAACAACGGCACGGACAAAGCGCTCAAGACTGGGAATGAGCGCAAGGGTCAGGGCGTCTGGAGCACGTCCACCGGCCCGATGGGCTTCTCGTTCGGCGCCTGCAAGCTGCGCGACGTGGAAGCCGCAATGCTCGAGATTCCGCCAGTGGTACGTAAATATCTGGACCCTGTTCTTGACATTTGTCTGATTTTTGTCTAAATTGCGATGCGTGTTTGTTTGTTCTCCACAGTTTTTCTCCTCGCGCATGGGCATTTTGGGAAGGTGAATAGTAGCTTGTGTATATGGTATTTCTGACCTACGTTGGCGGTTTAGAAACGAGATACTGACAAATGTGCGATGATTTTATATTTTGTCGTCCTATAGCGAGAAGCAGTTGGGGAAGGGATTCGTGCTGGTATCAATCAACAATGAGAGCACATTCGGCATGAAGTTCTCTGCGGTGATGCGCATGCTCACGAAGGCGTCTCGACCGACCTCGGTCTGCTTTCGCTGGTACAAAGGTGCGCTTTGTAAACCATTTAGATTTCGTCAAATCCCACTATTTCATAAACTGACACTAACTTTGACTAACTCTGCTCTATAACTTTTTTGTACGTAGACTACAGTCCGTTCTTGGAGACCGACTTGGCGGAGCAGGAGCCTGGATCAAGCCATTCTCGTCGTAGCGGCAGTGGAGGACTGAAGCCCGACGCGTTCAAGGCGTTTGAGCACAGCCTCGAGTGCCTCTCAGAGGCGCAGTCGGATCTCTGTAGCAATCTGCACCTGGCGCTGGTCGAGAACGCGTCGATCCGGAATGAGATTGGCGTGCTGCAGGACGCGCAGCGCGAGAGCAAAGCGAAACAGGAGAGCGCTGAGCGCGCTGAGGCGTTGATGCGCGCGCAGATTGCCGACAAGGACGCGCAGATCGCCAAGCTGAAGCTCGAGTTGGCGACGCGTGAGGTTGATCTGAGGAGCGCGCGAGAGAAGTGCCAGGTCTCGGACGCGCTGCTCACGAGCTCCAAGCAAGAGTATCAAAAGATGCTGGAGGTCGCGCACGCGAACGCGAAGCAGAAAGTCGCGGAGCACGAAGAGCGACTTGTGCGCGAGTCGAACAAGTCGATCGAGACGGCGCGCGTGATCGCCGAGCGCAAGGCCAAGAAAGAGCTCGAGGTGGCGCTCAATGAGCTGCAGCGCCACCACGAAGAGTACCTGCAGAAGCTCGCGGAAGAGCACTCGGAGGAGGTCGAGAGCCTGATGCAGCAGGTGGTCGTATGGCGCCACCAGGTGGAGGTGCTGACCGAGGCGGAGAAGCGCAACTATGCGGCGATGATCAACAATGGTGTGAACCCGTACCAGGACTACCAGCGCACTCGCTTTGGGTTTGCCGACGCGCCGTTTAGCTCTCGTTCAGCCAGTAATGGTGGAGGCAATAGCAATGCGCGCGCATCTGGAGCTGGCGGGAAATACCCAGAGCGAGCGTTTGGGAATACTGGTAACAGCAACAGCCATCAACAGCAGCAGCAGCAGCACATAGAGTACGAGTCGTGGCGAGAAGGAACTCCAGAGGATCCGAGCGACCACACGTTCTCGGAGCTCTCGGACCGCTCATCGCTGTCAACCAGCAACACGAAGAGCACGACAACGTTCTGGGATCGAATGGTGTCGCTGATCGCGGACTAAGCAAGCGAACGATCGGAGCGTTGAGCATTGAGCGTTGAACCTTGAGCCTTGAGTGAGTGAGTGAATGAGCTGCTGCCATTTTATGTTCTCGTAGTCGGTGCAGCACTGTGTATCTGTGTCTGTCATGTTGTCATTGGATCTCCCGCAAAAAATGGAGGTCATGTCAGTATCCTCGTCAGGACAAGTCTATGGAAACCAAATATACGTATAATTTATAGTACCACTTTGAAATTTGGTCAATGATGCTGGTGCTCAAAACTTGGTTGTCACACCTCACCTGAGAAAATACCCGCTGGTGTCGACGAACATTTGACGCAAAGAAGGAATGAATGAATGAGCATGTGTTGAGAGCATGGAATACATTTTTATTGTACGTCAGTACGATTCAATGAAGCGCCCAAGGTGCGAAGGCTTATAGAACTTCAATTGCTGAGAATCTCTACTGTAGTCGTCGACCTGCTCTCCTCTGTGTTCAATATTTCCTTGCCGTTCGCATCGAAACCCACTAGCCC
>JALBYZ010000421.1:0-28788 GCA_038050575.1 Globisporangium mamillatum | reverse complement strand
AGTCGTCGAACGTCTCCTCGGTCTCGGGGTACTCGAACTACTCGAGTCGCTCAAAAACGTTTGGCGTTGGGGAAGGCGGGGGGAGAGGGGGGTCGTTCATTATCACCACGTCCGTTCTCTCGCTTTCATTCTCGTTCTCATTCACGTACTCGTGCTTGTGCTCTACGTCGCCTCCCTTCGCTTCCACCGCGTCCATGAACACATCCGCATGCTCTCTGTCGACACCCATGTACGCAAACAGGCAAGAGATCGCCACACTACTTAGTCACAGCACATCCATCGGGAACGCAAGAGAGAGAGTTTCGGGCGACTGACCTGACGAAGGAGTCGAAGACGCGCTCGAACTTTGCGGACGAGCAGAACTCGGCGGCGCGCTTGACCACGTCCGTGGACTTGGGCATGGGGGAGGGGGTGATGAAGATATTCACAGCAGAGGCAAGAAGGCTTTGGCTGAAGCTCAAGGCTTCATTCAATTGAACAAGAGCGTTTGGGGGATTAGTTGGTTGACGCCTCTTCATGATCCTGAACGGTCCCACCTCTTTTGTTAAAATTCACCACCCTCTTTTGGGGATTGTTATCATGGTCAGAAAAAATGGAGCCATCACTCTGGATGCCAATAATCTCCTTTCCCTTCTTAGCTTGGTTTTTGTATGTATCTAGCGACGACCTCCTTATAATTGAGAGGCTTCCTGTTTGACTTGCGTTTTCTATGGAATCAGGAAATTGTGATACCGTGGTTGGATTATGTGGAGTGTGACCAGCACTCGTGCAGAGTGACGGTAGCTCCTCTACCTAAATTTCAGCCAATTAGAGATTGATTGAAGCGCATCGCGGGAATCGGTTGGCTGGCGCAGATCCCAGAATTTGACTGGTGAGGAGAGACCACCCAAAGACCCGTCTGCCACAATGTCAACAAGCGTCAGCGCTTCCGTTTACTGAAAATGAAAAATAAAAAAGGCCTCTTATAAACAAAATGTGACGAGGACTCCCCAAGCTGTGATGCAATCCGTATTTGAAACGGGGTGAGCCATTTCAGCGTAAAGCAATGTCGCAAAAGGTTCCACTTTAGAGTCATTTTAGTAGATAAATCTCTCTTTCGCTGGCTCCGATTGTCCACTGTCAAACTCCAAGTCATCTCAAAGAAAGAGCTCTCCCAAGTGCACCCACATTTCTACCCAACCGGAAAACGTTCCAGGCCATTCACGGGACTGCGGCCTTTCCCATACAAACTCCGCAGCGTGGTCTTTCCTATACAAAATCCAAGATATTTGCCGCGCCTGGGCGTGCTTTCGTGAGAGCCTCCCGGCCGCCGATGACCATGCGCTGCGAGCCATTCTCTCTTTTTTTCTCTCTTCTCAAAAAAAAGAAAAAAAAAGTAAAAAAGCAGGTAAACTAACGCGCCTTCCCTCCGCAGCAGCTCCCGATCAACAGGTACATGCACGCGCATGCTTCTGTGTGTGTGTGCATGTGTTGTGCATGTGTGTGCGGCTGCTGCTGTGTGCGTGCACTTGCGGCGTCTCGATCGCTCCAACGGTTAACTCACAATATGCTGTGCTGTGAATGTGAACATGCGCACGTTCTTGACAGGTATGGCTAACTCGTCGACTTCCCCAACCAACAGCCCAGCCACCACGGCCGCGTCGTCGGCCACTGGCGCTGCCGCGGCCCAGCCGTTCCACACGGCGTCGCTGTACGTTGGCGACATCCACCCGGATGTGACGGAAGCGTTGTTGTTCGAGATCTTCAACGCGGTCGGCCCGGTCGCGTCGATCCGTGTCTGCCGTGACGCGGTCACGCGCCGCTCGCTCGGCTACGCGTACGTCAACTTCCACAACGTGGCGGACGCGGAGCGTGCGTTGGACACGATGAACTTCACCAGCATCAAGGGAGTCCCATGCCGCATCATGTGGTCGCAGCGTGACCCATCGCTGCGCAAGTCGGGTGTCGGCAACATCTTTGTGAAGAACCTCGACACGTCGATCGACAACAAGGCGCTGTACGACACGTTCTCGCTCTTCGGCAACATCCTGTCGTGTAAGGTCGCGATCGACAACACCACGGGCGCCTCGAAGGGCTACGGTTACGTGCACTACGAGACCAACGAGGCCGCGGCGGAGGCCATTGCCAAGATCAATGGCATGCTCATTGCCGGCACCGAAGTGTTTGTCGGCCACTTCCAGAAGCGCCAGGACCGCCCAGACATTGACGAGTGGACCAACTGCTACGTGAAGAACATCCCAACGCAGTGGTCGGACGATGACCTGCTCAAGGAGTTTGCTCCATTCGGCAGCGTGCTCAGCGCGGTGATCATGCGTGACGCCGACGCCGAGCTCAACCGCGGCTTCGGTTTCGTGAACTTCGAGGACAGCGATGGTGCCCACAAGGCCGTCGAGAACTTGAACGGCAAGGTGTTCAAGACGGCGGACGGCTCGGACCTCGAATTGTACGTGGGCCGCGCGCAGAAGCGCTCGGAGCGCGAACGTGAGCTGCGCAACAAGTTTGAGCAGCTCAAGATGGAGCGCATCAACAAGTACCAGGGCGTGAACCTTTACGTGAAGAACTTGGATGACCAGCTCAACGACGACGAGCTCCGTGAAGCCTTCGCCGGCGTGGGCACGATCACCTCGTCGCGTGTGATGCGCGACCAAAACGGCAACTCGCGCGGCTTCGGTTTTGTGTGCTTCTCGACCCCGGAGGAGGCTAACAAGGCCGTCGCGGAGATGAACGGCAAGCTCATCTCGGGCAAGCCAGTGTACGTCGCCCTGGCGCAGCGCAAGGAAGTGCGTCGCGCGCAGCTTGAGGCGCAGCACGCGCACCAGCGCGCCGGTCTCGTGGTGGGCCGTGGTCTCCCAATGGGCCAGCCACCAATGTACGGCGCTGCGCCAATGTTCTACACGCAGCCGAACCAGATGCCACCACAGGCGCGTCAGGGCTTTGTGTACCCACAGCAGATGATGCCACGCGGCATGCAGCCACGCGGCCCAATGCCGTACGGCGCGCGTGCTCCAGGCGCCCCAGCTCCTGGCCCAGGCGGCTACCACATGCCAGCGTACGGCATGCCAATGCAGCAGCAGCGTGGCCAGCCACGCCGTGGCCGCCAGGGTCCAGGTCCAGCCGGACCACAGGGCCCAGGCGCCGCGAACCGTCGCAACTTCAAGTACACGGCGAACGTGCGCAACCAGCCTCCTCGTGACGGTGCGCCAGCTCCAGGTGCGCTCCCTCCAGCGCCAGCGCAAGCCGGTGTGCCTCAGATGGAGCCGCTGACCTCGGCTGCGCTCGCTGCCGCGTCGCCAGAGCTCCAGAAGAACATGATCGGTGAGCGTTTGTACCCACTCATCCACCGCCAGCAGCCTGAGCTTGCTGGCAAGATCACGGGCATGCTCTTGGAGATGGACAACGGCGAGCTGCTCCACTTGTTGGAAAGCCCTGAGGCGCTCGAGGCCAAGATTGCGGAAGCCATCCAGGTCTTGGAGGCGCACCAGAACTAAGTGTTGTCCTGTTGCGACTGCTGCTGCTGCTTCCCTTGCCTGCTGCGTGCCGCTTGCGTGGCTTGCAGCCTGAGAAGTAGAGAAAGAGAGAATCGCTGAGTGGACGGCTTTTATCCGTGAGAGTTTGTTAGCTTAACGAAAAACATTGGCAAAGAGAGATGAAACCAAACGTCCTGGGTGGGTGGCTCGTGTTTTTTGCTTCGCTTTCCGGCTCTTGACGGACGGAGATGAAGCGCCAGCTCCAAGTTCCAGCGATTCGATCTAGCGAATGCGGGGAAGAACATAGCATGACGACGATGGTCAGGTAGAGAGGAAAGGACTGGATTGTATTTTGTTTTGTGTGTGGGTAGGAAGAGATCATTTTCATTTAATTTTTTATACATCGCATTGGCTTTCGCATGAGCTTGAGGACGAGGACAACTTTTTCAACTTCAAGAGTCAATCATGCATTTGATTGAGTTGTTGCTGTGGATTCATTCGTGTGCATGCGGGCTACGAGAGTGAGAGGCGGGTACCATGATTGATTTCGGCATGCAGAGACCATGATGGGATCGCTCTTGATGCATGACCTTTGTGTTTGTGGCTGTCAGTGCAGTGTTGCTGCGCTTGCCTGGTTGAAGCTCGAGGCTATACGTGGGTGCACGTGCCTCGTCATTCTTTCCGTCTGGCGCTACGCCTCGTCCCTTCAAGCAGTCTGCTGCCGTTCATGCGTGAGCAACACACACACACACACATTCATTTGAGCAGCTCATCGTAGGTCTCGTGGTGCTCTCATGATGTCATTGACGGTACACCTCCACCAGTCAAAAATCAATACTGTAGCAGGGGCTTTTATTATTAATCGAATGAAGCAATCGTACCTCCTCAAATATGATTGTCCACTTTGGATTGCTTTTTGAGGGGTTGTACTGTATTAAGTACGATATGGAGACTCGCTGAAGTACGATCTGTCCTTGCCATCACTGCAGAGCCACTCCAAGCCACACCCCAACGCGCAAGAACGAAAAAAGCAATGGCAGCAAGTATGGCGAGTGTCGTGCGCAGCGCCGCGAAGCGCGCCTCCATGCAGCAGTGGAGCCGCGCGGCCGCCCCGCTGGTCGCAAACGTGCAGATCACCACCAGCCGCAGTGCCTCTGTTGCATTGCGTGCGCAGGCGCAGCAACAGACCCGCAGCTTCGGCGTGTTCCAGAACCTCAAGGACAGCGTGACCTCCAAGATGGAAGAGCGCAACCAGGTCAAGCAAGGTAGGAGCGCACTATGATGACTATGCGAGTGGATAGGAATATGGTGTTTTTTCTATGTGTGTTTGATGTGCAGATTGCCTGATGGAAATACTAATGTGTGCGTGGCTTGGTTTGTGTGTGTGTATGTGCGTGTGCAGAGGAGGCGTATAGACAGCAGATGCAGGACTTGGCGTACAGCAAGACCTTCGATCTGGATGCGTTCTACGTGCAGTTGAAGGTACTGCTGTTGTACTTGACCTCAACGAGATCCAATTCCCTAGTCCGCTGTCTGGTCTTCTCAACCATTTTCTTTTTGCGTTGTTCTTCGAATGCAGAAAAACGCGGACGCGAGCGGTTTGAGCGGCTGGAAGTCGATGATCCCTGGTGTGTCGTCCATGGTAAGCAACGAGTCATTCCAGTGGTGGTTTGGGAGTCAACCTACTGTCATTTGTTAGCGTTTAACATGATATCTCTGTGTTTGCTGCATCACAGACTGCCGTGCAACAGCTGAAGGCGTTCATGAAGATCATTGACTCGACTGAGGTGAGCTAGCCTTCCCCATTCCTCCTTGAGTAGAGCAAACCTGTTACTTTTCACAAATTGCTTACGACTTTGCTTGTATTATTGTCATATTAGCCACAGTACCGTGAGGACCCGCGCCTCATCAACGGCAAGGTGAAGCGCCAGATCGCGGAGAAGAGCGGCCACGTACGTGCACTTCCTTTCCTTGCTCAACTGTCTTCAAGTTCAGCTATGTTTTCATGAGTGTGGGTATCTCATGAACTTGTGCTTATGGACTGTTGTGGATGTTACGGCAGACCCCTGAGGAGATCAACACGATGCTCCGCCAGTACGAGCAGCTCAGCGCTCTCCGCCTCTGGCTCGTGAAGCGCGTCGAGCGCGGCCTGTCGATCCCGGACTCGATGGAGGAGACCACGGAGCTCGTGCGTCTGGACCCGACGGGCTTCCCGGCCAAGAAGTTCAGGTATGCACGCTCTCCATTTCTGGTGTGTAGGCACACGGATAGCAGCATGCGAGTTCCTTCACCACTAACCCTTCACGTCGTGTCATGTGTGCATGGTTGATGGTCACAGAGTCAAGCGCCGATACTAGACGACAGAAAGAGTGCCAGGACAAGCAGAAGAGTGACATTCGTCCAAACTCGCTGAATAGTGACATCTGTTTTGCTTTTTGTTTTGTTTTGTGTTGTCAGTTTTCAAATCCTGAGAGTCTATCTTGAATATTAGCCAATCAGAAGGCTTGCTGGCTAAAGGAAAGCCCTGCCTCAAGATTTTTCCGCTGGGTTGTATCAAAATTCTCTGATTGGCTGAAAAGACACAGTTGCATGTCCCGTTTGCGCAACGAGCGAGCGTGCAACACGATCATTTAACTCGGGCCATTCCACGACGCGAGCCGCGCAAGTCAAGTGCAAGAAGAACCAGCAGCAGCAGCACTCCACGCAAGATGCAGAGCTCGCACGACCTCGTGTTCGCCGACCCACTCAAGCCCGTGAAGCTGGACGACTTTCGCAACGTGCTCATCCGCCAGGAGGAGACCATCATCTTTGCGCTCATCGAGCGCGCGCAGTTCCCGCGCAATTCGGAAGTCTACGTCAAGCGCCAGCAAGCGTGAGTTGTGCTTGTGCTTGTTTGCTTGCTCGTCTGTTGGCTTGCATTTGCGCGTGTGTGTTGTGCTTGCTAAGCGACAACAAGCATGTGCGTTTGCATGCTAGCAAATAACTGGCTGTGAGCGCATCTACTAACATACATGCGTGTGCGCATTTGCTTTACAACAGCGGCAGCGTGGCGTTTGGCGGTCTCAAGGGCAAGTACGACTCGTTCGATGGGAGCTTCCTCGTAAGTCATCGCGCCACCATGTCTCTATTGATCTGTAGCTAGCTGTCGCTGTATTAACTTCTGGATGGTCTGTATCTGCGTCTATTAGGACTTTATGTTCAGCGAGACCGAGAAGCTCCACGCGCTCACGCGCCGCTATACGTCGCCGGACGAGAACGCGTTCTACCCGCACCTGCTGCCAGAGCCGATCCTGCCGAGTTTGAAGTACCCACAAGTGCTCAAGCCGAACCGCATTAACATCAACGACCAGATCATGAGCGTCTACCTCGAGAAGATCCTTCCGGGCATGACCGAGGCGACCAGCGATCACACCTCGGTGCGTCTGTTGGTATCATCAACGCTGCTATTGTGCATGCGAGTAATGCGTTAACAGTCAGTGCTTTGTGTTTGTTTCGTCTGTGTAGTTTGGCTCGACGGCGACTGCGGATATCGCGGTGCTGCAAGCGCTCAGCAAGCGCATGCACTTTGGCAAGTTCATCGCGGAAGCCAAGTTCCAGGCCGAGACCGAGCGTTACTCGCAGCTCATTTTCGCCAACGACGCCGCGGGCATCATGGACGCGCTCACGAACCTGGTTGTCGAAGAGGTACGCTATTACATGATTCCGTTCTTTCTGCTTGTTCATCGTCGCACTTACCCGCTCTTGTTATCATGGAACGAATGCGCAGAAAGTACTGGACCGTGTCAAGTTGAAAGCGTCGACGTACGGTCAAGACCTGGAGGGCCACGCGGCGTTCTCGTCCAGCTCCTCTGAGTGGAAGGTGGACCCGCAGCTGATCTCGGACATCTACCGCGACTTTGTGATGCCGCTGACCAAGGAGGTCCAGGTGGCGTACTTGCTGCAGCGCCTGGCGCACCCGAGCATCTCGGTCGCCGGCGTCGAAGGCTCATTCTGCTGGATCGCCGCGCAGGCGCACTTTGGTGGCGAGGCGCTTGAGAAGGACCACTTTGTCGCAGTGGACTCGATCAGCAAAGTGTTCAATGACGTGAGCGCGAACCGCACGGCGTACGGCGTGGTGCCGATCGAAGACTCGAAGCTGGGTATGATCAAGGAGACCCAGGCGCTGCTGCTGCGCAACTCTCTCAAGGTGTCAGCCGAGATTGTGCTCACAAAATCGTACGTGTTTGCGGCCAAGGACAAGCACAAGATCAAGACTGGTGACGTGTCCAAGGTATTCTTGCCGGGGAACGTCGAAGCGAGACTCGTCGCGCACATTGAACAGTGTTGGCCTAGCGCGCAGGTCGTCTCTGCAGCCAACGTGACTGAGTCTACGCAGTGCGCTGCTCAGGACGACTCGAGTATCGCCGTGACCACGGCAGGCGCTGCCGCTGCGGGAGGACTGGAGCAGCTGGACGGCAGTAATTCGCTGGCGACGACCACATGGAAGCCTTCAAGTACTGCTGGCGCCGCCACCGGCTTTGGCAACTCGAGCGACACGTCATTCATCCGCTTTGTGGTCATCTCGCATGGCTACCCGTCGTCCACGGGCAAGGACAAGTCTGTCTTGACCATGGACATCAAGCACGAAGTGGGTTCGCTGCTGAGCGCGCTGGAGGTCTGGAAGAGTCAGGGCATCAACATGAGCTGCATCGAGTCGATCTACCGCCAGGACAGCGGCGGCTACGACTTCTTCGTCGAGATCGTCGGCCACGTGGACGACCCGAACGTGAAGACCGCGATCGCGAAGCTGCAGGAAGGCGTCTGCGCCGTCAAGCACCTGGGCTCGTACCCGATCGCCAAGCGTGAGATCCTGAGCTAGACGTGCAGCAAGGCTGTCTAGCAAACAAACAAAATCGACCAAAGTGAATTGGAGGTAACAAGATATGGACAAGTGTTGCAACTTGACACACACAGATAAAAGCAAAGTTATCCCCGTGCTGTTTGTGCTCCTGTTATCTAACAGATTGTCCAAAATACCTAACTATATGCACCAGCTACCACTGCTTGTAGGTACTTCAGATGTCAACGTACTCGGCGTCGATCACGGTCTTGCGCGGCCCTGATCCGCCGTCGCGCAAGAGATCGATCACTTCGCCCGTCTGCTGGTTGCGAACTGCGAAATCACAGATACACCATACATAGCGCAATGGGTGTGAGATTCTTGCGTGCACACACATGATACATACCGGTAAGAGCACAGTGCAGTCACTTACACTTGAGCTCTTGGAGAGTGACGCCGCCGTTCTGACCGACCGACGCCTTGGCCGTCACCTGCGCGCGATACGAGCCAGACACGGGGTACACGGCCTCTATTCTCCCCACGCCATTCACAGCTTCACCATGCACACACAAACACAATAACATATTCGTGAGCATTACTCTCCCACAAGAACCGCTACGCATGCGCTGTACTCACTCGATTCCATCCACTGCTGCGGTGTCGAGACGTTCACGCCACTGCCCATCTGTGAAATGATTCGCGGGTGCGACTGGAGATGTTCATTCGCGAGACGGCGTAGCTCGCCGGCGCGCTGCATAGAGTTCTGCATGGCCTTGCCCACAAACGAGAAGATGGTTTTCACCAGTCCACGCACCACGAGCGGTAGCCCCTGCACCAGGGAGTCGAGCTCGCGCTGTCCCATCGCTCCCGTAGAACTGGAAGAAGGCGCTGTAGCGTTGTTACCACCTGAGTGCTGCTGCTTTCGACCGAAAAGATCGTTCAGGCGGTCGATGTCCGTGTTGACACCACCGAAGAGATCGTCAGGAGATTGGCGAGAGCGGTAGGGACCAAACACCTTCTGGTACAGCGAGTACACTCCGTATCCAGCAGCTCCAGCGATGAAAAAGCCAAACGCGACTGCAACACAACGATCCAACATACACATTAGATCGCTTCACAGCATGCGGCGAACATACAGAGAAATACTTACGCGATGTAGATGCAACGAGAGCGCCGGCGCCGAGCAACACTAGTGCGCCGGTCTTCGCAGTCGTGACCCAGTCGTTGTTTCCGTTCTGCTGCCACGGGTTGCGTCGGCTCGAGAAGTAGCAGATCTGCATGTTGCCCAGCGCACAACCGCTCTTGCTCTTGCTGTTGCTACTCGACAACATTGGGGCTCTCATGGTGGACGCCATCAAGACCACAGATGAAGGCGACAGCCGCACTGGACGGATCGGATTGGCGAGCTGTGCGTTCGTTCTACTGTGTGGCCACGAATGGATCGAACTGAAGAGCACATGAGCGGGAGAACCAATAGTGGTAGTACTGCTCCCAGCAACGAAACGAGCGACTGGGGCATTGCGATGCGCTCGCAGCGCTGCCAGCGCCGTCGGCGGCGCATTCGCGATGTGCATTCGCGAGAGCATCTTCGTGTCTTCTTTTGGGTGTCTGGGAAAAACGCGCACTGCTCGATCTCGATCGCGCTTCGACCTACGCCTATATTAGTGATTTTAATACAGGCTAAAGTACCACTCATACAGTCGACAATTCCTGCACAACTTTATACCGAGCCAGTTGCTGCTGGCGCGAGAATTCCGTCGGTTTCCGATACAAACAGCAGTGAGAATTTTGTCACTTTTCCTCCTTCATAATTTATACGCAGGATCGATTTTGACAGGAAAGCGGACAGCATCTTACAATAGGGTCATAAACCTGTAGAGCTCACTTTTATTTCGGGACTCTTATTTTAGCTTCTCAATTGCCTTCTTTCTGTGATGAGAAACAGTCCTTTTGTCTGTCACGAGCTTCAATCACAGAGCTACTCACTGGAAAGAAAGCGAGTGAGAAGCATTGCCGATGGACTGGCCCATGGACGTGGACGACCGCAACAGCGAGCAGGAGGACGACGAGCTGCTCCACGCAGAGGTGCAGATGCAGTTGGTGGTGTGGGTCGTCGCGGGCTGGTTCGTCGCGGCGTCCGTCGTTGCGTCCGTCAAGCTGATCCGCGGCCACCTCAACAACTTCACGCAGCCGATCGTGCAAAGCAAGGTGATGGATGCAGCATATGCATTAGCGAAAAGGAAGCTTGGCGACGAGCACTATTGTGGTGACAGGCACCCTCACTGATTCTATGTTGTGGTTATCTTGTGTGTGTATGTGGTGGGTGCATGTGCATGTGCTTTTGCGAAACGGATGACGATGAGAAGATTGTGGGCATTCTGTGGATGGTGCCGATCTACGCAACGGACTCGTGGCTCTCGCTGCGCTTCAAGGTACTAGGAGAATCGCACTAAGCTTCTTAACTCTACTCATCACTTGCGTACTTGACGTATGGCTGTTGCTCATGCTGTGTATTGTGTGTGAATTGTGCAGGACGCCGCGTTGTACCTAGATCTGATGCGCGACTCCTACGAAGGCTACGTAATTTACCTCTTCCTCGCGCTCATGATCGCGTATCTTGGCGGTGGGAGCGACGAAAAAGTCGTGCAGGTTGGTCGCGTGTATGCCTTACACTCAATAGTGGCGTAGCGTCCTGCTATCCTAACGATGCGAGTGTATGGAAATCAGATCATGCGCTCGCTGCCGGACCTGCCGCACCCGTACCCGTTCAACAAGTGGTGCACGCCGATCAAGATGGGTCCTGAGTTCATCCGCGACTGCAAGATGGCAACCATGCAGTTCGTGGCGATCAAGCCGCTCATGTCTTTCTTGGCGATCGTGCTCGAGGTCAACGGCATGTACAACCAGGGCAGCTTCAGCGTCAAGACCGGGTACCTCTACACGAGCCTGATCGTGAACACGTCCATTTCGTACGCGTTCTACTACCTCGTGCTCTTCTACCTGGCGCTAGGCGACCAGCTCAAGCCGTACAATCCGGTCCCAAAGTTCCTCTGCATCAAGGCGGTGCTCTTCCTCTCGTTCTGGCAGAGCGTCGTGCTCGCGTTCCTCTCGCGGTTCCAGATCATCCACGAAGTCGGCTCGTGGAGCGTCGAGAACGTCACCACGGGCATCCAGAACCTGCTCATCTGCTTCGAGATGTGTTTCGTCGCACTCGCGCACCACCGAGCGTTCCCGTACGCGCCATATGTGCGAGTCGATGGGGACGATGACGGGAGTACCCACGCGTCGCTGCGCAGAAACATTCTCTCAGACAACCTCGCGTTTGGCGATGCCATGCGGGACTTCAACGAGGTGATGCCCGTCGTGCTGCCGACGCATTTCAAGCCCGGTGCATCGATCCTCAAGGCGAAGAGGAACTTGACCCAGGTCGCATCGCAAGATCTCTTTGCCGCCGAAAACGCAAGGCTCTTGAACGCCGAGTACGAGGCGGCAGGCGAGAGAGACTCTGGCATTGCCAAACGCGGCTGGAAGCTCTGAGGAAAAGTTGTCGCGATGCCACGGGAAAACTCAAATCCAGCGCAAATGCAAAAGACAATCGACGCCACACACCTTATCTATTTTGAACAGCCATTTAATCCTTTCCTGCTTTTGAATCCAGTACCCTTTTCTGATTTGCCTTTGCCTTCGCCTTCGCCACGAGAAATAATCGTGACGCTTTATTCGTCCTGTTCTTTCCGAATCTTGAAATTGCGCAAATCGTCCTGGCCAACGAGCTCAAGCCCCTTTTCGTTTGCAAGATGCAGCATGCAGATGAAGTAGAACGACACCGTGACATCCGGAGGAACCTGCAAAGCAATGGCAAACAAAGAACGGCAGGGTCAGTAAACAGAAAAGAACAAAGCAAAATCAACAAAGAGCAGAACCAACAACCATGACGTACCCTGTCCGAGACGCTCTGCACCACACTCTCAAATGTGGTGTCTTCGATGGACGTGCGCGTCTCAAAGTCATCGCTCAGATGTTCCACTTCGGCTGCTATTTCTTGTTCATCTGTCGTCGCTGTTGCCGTATCATCTCCAAGCAGTTTCGTCTCCTTCTCCAGATGATCCCAGATATTGTGCTTGAGCTTCTTTACGTCGACACGCTTCGCGAAGCGTTCGTAATGCACATCAATCTTCTCCACAACACGGTTCGCGGATATCAAACCCTCTGTCGAGTACAGATCGTCGTCGGCATCGTCCGTTCCGTCGTAATCGTAGTCGTCTTCGTAGTTGCTGACGCTGTGATCATGCTCCTCTCGCGGACCGCTCTCGTACTTCACATCTTCATTCTCGCGGTACGTGGCATCCAGTGCGCTCGAGATGAAATCGTTCGTGTCCTGCGCCTGGCCCTGCTGTCTCTTGAAAAAGCGGAGCTTTGGCTTCATGAAGTGCTGGAAGAACACTCCAATTTCGACGTGCGAGTCAACGGGGAAGACGAGCTCGGAAGCTTTCTGATCCTGGCGCTTCGCCGCTATCTTCGACATTGTGATGGAGGATGCAGCGCGTGGTTGCTTCAACAAGGTCTTCAAGTCAGGCTCGTCAGCAGCAAAAAAGTCGATGATGGCAACCTTTTGGTCAGCCGCTGTCTTCTTTCCGCGAGGGATCTTAGGCACCTTGCTCACTCCAGCCTCATCTTCTTCGCCGTCCGAAGCTTCTATCAACGCGAGCTCGTCGACTCCCTTGCTTTCCGCCTTGAGTTGCTTTGACTGCACCTTGCGGACAGCAGGGAACTTCCAATGCACTGGTCCAGCCCAGTTGCGCAGCATCTTCACATCAAAGTACGAGTAGTCGTCTGTTCCGTTCAGATCGTCGTTCGCAGACGTTGCAGAGCGCAGGAGCGCGTTCTCGATCATCATTGTGTACGCAGTCGTCTCTTCCTTCACCTGGGCGGTTCCCTGAGCTCTCGATTTGAAAAAATCCGCGGCATTTGCAGTCGTGTCCAGCACCTCGATGGTTTGCTGGGTTCCAAATTAAGACTCCACTTGACTTGCTAGCACTTGGCTCCCATCGACATGCTCCGAGTCTTCCACTTGGCTTGCCTCGGCATCAGGGTTCGCATCAGTCGCACTTTCGTCGTCGTTACCATCATCGCCACCGCCGTAGTCGAAGTCGTTGTTGTCTTCAGTGTCTTCCATATCCACGTCCATGTCTTCAGCTGCCTCCTCGTCCACTTCTTCGATCACATCCATAGGCTGCGAAGGATCGTCCATGTCGTCAAAGTCCAAACGAGCTCGAACTGGAGTAGTTTCATTGATTGAGAGACGCTTTGGCTTGACTGGGGTCTTGATCAAGTGCTCGCTCGTAGTTTTGACCTTGAGCTGTGGGACTTCGTCGCCGTAGTACTCATCCAATTGCTCATACAGGCGACTAAGCGGCGGACACACCTCAAACGACTACAATACCATTTATAAGCATAGATATGTTAGCATCACACACTGAGAAACAGCTGCCCAGAAGAACGCAAAACAATCACTTTCATACCTGCACATCCTCAGTGAAGCACGCGAGAGTTCCAAACAAGGACAAGTTGATCCGCTTGTTTGGATCCGAGACCTCAGTCTTCACCTTCGTCTCCTCTTTCTCTTGCTTTTCGAGAGCAAGCGGCTTGCGGGTAGAGACGCCAACATCCGAGGAGTTGAGCAGAATCTTGCAACCGTCGTAGAGACCGAGATTCGCAAGCAGCATACCCTTTGCGCCACCTTCGTCGAACGACTGCGACATCTTGTGAAAAAGAGGGTCAGCTTCGAATTCAAGCTCGTAGTTCTTGAGATTGATGTTGTTCAAGTTCTTCTCGATCGTTTTCGCGGCAGTGTGGGTCTTTCTCGCCTTGCGTGCAGATTTCGGTTCATCCGGGTTTTCTTCATCATCCGAGTCAGCTTAAAGAAGAGAGCGAGAATGAAGATTGTCAGTCGAGTCTTACAGACGAGTGCAAAATCTCCATCCAACCAGCTCGTACCTTGTTGCTTGCTGCTGTTTTCATCGGTACGCGACAGGTTTTCCAGGATCTTGTACGAGGAATTCCACGTGTCGTCCACTCGGTATGAGTAAATCTTGATACTTGCATCCAAAGTGCAACTCGCTTTCTGGAAGTTGTACGTATCGTCAGGATCTTCTTCGTCTTCCTTGCTGTAGGTTTAAAACAAAATTGTGAAGATTCATGTCAGCGTCACCACGATAATTAGTCATACTCCCTTCTCCTTTGCACTGTCCTAAGCTCTGCGCGTACCGAGAAGATCCGAGGATGTCCTCCATGTGGTCGATTAAATGCAGCGACCACGAGTTCTTCACATTAATTTTCTGCAAGCAACAAAACATCAGCAGCAAGCACCAAACATTCGTATCGTTAGCAACCCATTAAGAGCACGAGGCTTGCTCACCCCACTCACGTAATACAAAGCACGTACGTTTTCCGAGGACATCTTGATAATTGTCGAGTACATATCACTGATGTACTGGCGGTTGTTGTTGCTCGTCGTCGTGCTCATCGTGCGGGAGAAAGTGCTTCCCACCCCGCTTCTCGTAGCGCCTCCACTACCGCTTCCCGGCGCTCCTCCCGTAGCGTCATCTCCGCTTTTCTTGCTGGCGCCGCCGCTGTTGCCGCTGAGCGTGAGCGATTTGCGGCGCTGCAGGAACGCGAGCGACTGGCGTCTGCGGCGGCGGCGCGCGACCTCGTCCTCATCATTGACCGTGCCGGGCGTGTTCACAGGACCGCGCTTGCGCTTCGTGTTGATGGGTGTGGACGGCGCCGTGCCACTGTCGCTCTCCTGGGCGGGTGCGTCAAAGAAGCTCTCGTCAAAGGCCGCGTCTTCCGCGTCGCTCGCCATGCTTCTTCCTACCCCTTCGTCTGCTTCTGCTGTTTGACAGACGAACGCGCGCAAAACTGCAAGAAGAAGGAAAAAAAGCGTTCAAAATCTCAAAACAACCAGAAGGGGAGAGATGGATCCTAGTTTCAAGTGTCACGAGTCCTACTTTCAGGTCTCAAGTTAGATATACCCTAATGTGAGGTGGCGCAGACCTATTTTGAATGCCATTTTAGAGGATTCGGAAGTGGTCCACACAGAATGAGATATATCCTAATTAGGACAGTAGCAGGTGCAACTTCAGCATCTGCCATCACCAAGTCAGATATGGATATTTTTAGGCGCTCATTAGTGCTCAGGTGTTGAGCACCCAACATCCGCTCTCTGCATAGATACATCGTCTTGGCGAAGACAACTGAATGCTAGAAGCGCGTGAGTAAGGAAGGCTCGGTAATCTGGGTCGACACGGCAAGGACTGGGTGCCCAAGACCTCCAAGACCTCCAGGGATAAGCGGACCTCATCACATCAAGATGAAGCGGCAGGGCGCGATCTCGTATTTCCAGCAGAAGATCGAGGAGAACCCGATGGACGTGGACGCACACCACAACCTCTCGGTGCTCTACAAGTCCGCTGGAGACTATGAGCTGCACACCCGCCACGCGCGCATCGCACTGCTGACGCAGCACGGTGGGCCGAAAGTGTGGAACGAGATGGCTCTGGCGCTCATGGCGCAGGACAAGCTTGACGAGGCGCAAACGAAGCTCCATGAGGTGATCGCGTACTGGCCCACGTTTCCCTATTCTTACGTCAACATGTCGGTACTGCTGGCGAAGAGAGGGCGGTACCACGAAGCGTTGCCTTTTTGTGCATCGGCGCTCAAGTACGCTCCCCAGGACCCCGCGCTGCATCGGAACATCGCCAAAGTGTACGAGAGTCTGGGGCGAACCACCGACGCGCTCTCGCACTACCAGCGCGCACTGATGCTCGCTCCAGAGGACATTGCCATCGCCAAGCGAATCGCGCTGCTGAGTCTCTCGAGAGGTCAGACCAGCAGCTCCATCACGCACTACAACCACTTCCGGTCGCTGAAAGGAGAGCACTACGACCTCAAGCTTTGAATGGAATGGAAATGTACGAACTATTGCAAGTAATCCCTTGGATATCCCATATACTCAGTTTGCCCAGGCTCTGAATGATTGGTTGCATGACTTCCGCTGACAAGAAACCGAGAAATGTGACAGGAGTGTATCCATCCAACCCGACCACATCAGTACGGCACTATCCATGCCGTCAGCACCACGGCTACCAGTCTTGAGGTTCAATAGAAGTCACGGATTGTTCTTCGCTTCCTCTGCTTTGAGACTAAGAAAGCGCTGGTGTGGTGGTGCCAACCCAACAATTTCAATCGAGTGATGGGCTCCGACGCATGATGACAAACAACCAGCACCTATCGATCGATCGATCGATCTATCTATTTCCATCCATCTCTAGCACTCATGTCTCTCACTTTAGCCGGCTGATCCCGTGGCAACTCCATCGATAAGAGAAAAAAAGAACCCGAGCAGCCAGCTATAAGACCCACTCATCTCCATGCTAGGCGCATATAGCGATGGGGTTTTGTTTATTTTCGTCATGACGCCATCCATCCTCGGGGTCTTTTGCACAAGTCTTGGTCTCCTTGTTGGCTGCTGAGAGATAATTTTACGCCTTCTTATTATACAGTGAGAGGCAAGCGGTGAGGGGAGACAGACCTACTTGTCTGGTTGACCTGTGACCTGAAGCAGAAAAGTCCATAGTGAGTGAGGGCGGAAAGGGTCAAATTCGTAGACAAGATGAGATCTTACTCTTTTGGCTTCAAACCTGATAGCTGACCGCCCTCTGGATCTGTTGCGGAAAAGTCCCTCCTCGACCCAATCGACCTCTGAACTCTTGAAAGACTCGACCTACGTCTTCTTGAGGCACATTCCGCATTATCGGATCGCGTGCTTCCTTGCAAGCCCCACTTGCCACTATCGTCGCAAAGGCAAGCACACACTTGCCAACAGGTGACGAAGTGCCCGTCACCCATAGAGAGCAGAGCAGCAAGACCGGACCCACTACTAGTTTCTGAATAGCTATGAAGCGATCGCTCGATCGGGTCTCGGTGTCTTCGGCGGACGGCGCGGCGGCGCTCAATAGCGGCGACGAAGTGTTTGTGAGACAGACTAAGAAGTGCGTCACATGCCAGCTCAGCCCGCTTGCTCCCACTCCATCGACACCACCATCGCCATCATCGAGCTCTGCAGTCTCGAACCAGCTCCAAGCGTACTCTGCTTCAGCTCTTCAGCAACAGCAGCAATTGCAAACCCTGTCTCGGCGGCGCGACTGTGACCTCCACGTGTATTTAAAAGAGGAAGGGGTCATCCGCCTCATCTTTGGGTACCTAGACGTGCGCGACCACCAGCTGATTCGCGGCTGCTGCCGGGGCTGGAAGCAGCTCATCCAGACGCTCGACTTGGATGTGCTCGACATGTCGCGCCGATCGCCGCTGACACCCGCGACAATTGACCGCGCGTTCCTCTCGGTCATCCACAACTATAGCCGCGTGCTGAACCTGGATCTGTCGGGCCAGCGGTCGCTCAACGACCGCGATCTGCTGGTGCTCGCGTCCTGCTTCTGGTCGAACCTGGAGCACATCAAGTTTGATGACTGCCTTGACGTGACGGATTTCGGACTGCTCTCGGTGCTCAACGCGCAGTCGCTCAAGCTCAAGAGCGTGTCGATGCGCCACTGTAAGCAGATCACGGGCAACTTCGCTAAGCACCAGATCACGGGCCGCCATCCTTCGTTGGTCAAGCTCGACTTTTACGACACGCGCGTTGGGTTCAGTCTTGTGAACGGCCTCGAAACGGTCTTCCCGTCGCTCCAGGAGATCCACGCACTCCACACGCCGGCGCACCTCGAGTTCTTCCAGCAGCAGAAATGGCAGGACCTCGTGGACGACCTTGTCTTCCTCGTGACGAACGAAATGGTCGATCTGCCGCACTTGCAGGGACTGCAAGCCGAATTTGCGTTCCGGTCGCGGTTGCTGCTGAACGAGTCAAACGCCAATAACAGCACCAATGAAAGCCAGGTTTTCCAGCGGACGCTGTTGCGCGAGGGCAAGCGTGCGCTCATGAACGTGCCGCTGCAGCGCGGTGACTGGAACTCGGCGCTGCTCTTTGCGTGCGAGAACGGACTCATCGATCTCATCCCAGAGCTGGTCGCGTGCGGCGGATCCGACGTAGACGTGACGGACAAAGAGGGAGCAACGCCGCTCTGTGTCGCTGTGACAAATGGGCTGAGCGAGGCAGTGCAGGTATTACTCCAGGTTGGCGCGGATATCAACAAGCGCACATATTGCCTCGCCACACCGCTATACATCGCGAGTGAGATGAACTGGGAAGATATCGTCGGCATGCTGCTCCAAAGCAATGCACAGACAGATTGCGCTGTAGTCGGTGGCGCGACTGCGTTGTGCGTCGCCGCGAAGAACGGCAACCGGTCGACAGTCTCGCGGCTCTTGGACGCGGAAGCACAGCGCATGCCTCAGGGTTCTGGGCTCCTGATGGTACCGTCCTCAGCTCAGCGCGACCAGATGCAGTTTGTGCAAGCGCTGTTTCTCGCCTGCGAGCGCGGTCACGGCGGCATCGTCGCGGACATCCTCACCCGCATGAACATCAGCGCGAACGTGCTGATGGACAACAGCGTCACGCCGCTGTACCTCGCCTGTCAGATGGGGCACGACGACATTGTCGACTTTCTGCTGCAGCGCGGCGCGAACCCAAACTTCCGACGCCCCAACGGTGGTGTCTCGTGCTTGTACATCGCCGCACAGGAAGGCAAGCACCGCATCGTCGAGCGGCTCATCCGCGCGCACGTCAACATCCACGCGCGCATGGAGGACCTCTCGACGGCGCTGCACATTGCAGCGCGCATGGGGCACCTCAAGGTCGCGCGCGTGCTGCTCCGCGAAGGCTCGTGCATCAACGACCAGACGCGCTCGGGGCTCACGCCGCTGTACATCGCCTGCGAAGAAGGGCATCTCGAGATCGTGCATTTCTTGTTGCAGCACCGCGCCGAGCTGGACCGACAGACGAAGAATGGCACGACGCCGCTGTTTGTCGCGAGTCAAAAGGGCCATGTCGACGTTGTGCGCGCACTGCTCGTCGCCGGGGCGAACGCGCAATTACCAAAGCACAATGGCACGTGCCCCATGGACGCGGCGTCGCTACTGGGCAACTACGAGGTCACGAAGCTGCTGCTGCAGTTCGGCGCGCGCGTCGGCGGGCTCTCGCTGCACTTTGCCGAGCGCCGCCGCGACCTCAAGCTGCAGGCGCTGCTCATGGACCGCTACTACGCGCAGCACTTTCAGCAGCAGCCGGTGCCGCTGGCGATCGGGTCGCGTCCGTTCTAGAAACAAGAGAGAGTGAGAGAGAGAGAAAGAGAGGGCATGATGAGAGAGAAGGTGTAGATAGTGGCAGGAGATCGACGTGTACCATAACATAATTTAATAGGAAGAGGACCCGCAGCAAGAGCAGCAGCTTATAGACACCAACACGCCGACCGCCTCCATTGTCCTGCGTGGTTTTCCATCTTGATAAATGATGAAGGATGCCACAGTTTGCGGGATTCCTAATTGATGAACATTTTTCAGCCAATCGAATAATTTGTGTTTCATTTCAGCCAATAATATCGTATTTGTTTGCTCGCGGTTGTTGATCGATCCAAGCAGCAGCGTTCAAACAGCATTTTGCAATTTGAAAGCAAAGTGGCAACACCACCAAGAGAAAGAAGAATGGCGACGTGGTTCCAGAAGGAGATCCGTCTGACGGCCCCGAACCGAGGCTTCCACTGTGCGTGATTGCTACGAACGGGTGTGCCAATGTATTGAAATGTATGAGATGATTTGACTCTTTGTGCGCTCTTCGTGCGATTGCCACAGTGGTCACGCGCGAGATTGAGAAGCAGGTATGTCCATCTTAGTCCAGAATCCCATGTATGCTTGCTGATTAATGCTGGTGTCATGTATATAACTGTACGTGTGCTGTGTATTTGCTGCATTGCATGCGACTCTAGATCCCAGAAATGGCGAGAGTGAAGGTGGGGATGGCGAACTTGTTCATCAAGCACACGTCGGCGTCGCTCTCGATCAACGAAAATTGTGACGCGGATGTCCGGTAAGAGTCCCCCGTCAACTGTGTTGCTCACCAGTGGTAGTTATAGAAGCAGCTAACACGCAGTGATGTACTTGTATGTACGCATCTGCAGCACTGACATGGAAGCGGCGTTCAACCGCATTGTGCCGGAGACTTGGAACAAGTACGTTGCGTAACAGTCATTCTTGGCACTTTTTGATATGAAAAGCTACTGACATTCGCCATTGTCCACAACAGAGAGATCTTCCGTCACACGATGGAAGGAGACGGTGCGATTGCCTTCAAAGGTAGACTGGCTACTACCGGAGTTCGTGCTGATCATCTGTATGCGCGTGTGCTATGTAGACGACATGCCCGGCCACGTCAAGTCGACGCTCATCGGCGCGTCGCTCAACATCCCGATCACGAACGGCAAGTTCAACCTCGGCACGTGGCAAGGTAAGGACAGTGCTGCGTGTTTGTTTTAGGACACGTATTAGGACATCATTTTTTGTACTTGTTTGGCAACATTGTGACTGACTCGTGCGACTTTCTCTCTCTTGCGGATTCTGTTTCAACATGCAGGCATTTACTTGTGCGAGCATCGCAACGCCGGCGGCTGGGGCGGTGGCCACGAGCGCAAGATCGTGATCACCATTCAGGGCTCGACTGCCTGATTGTCTTCATCATCTTCATCATCAAGCTGCTCTGGGTACGAATCTATTGCCATAGGCTCGCCGTCATCTCCTTCCTTTGCAAGTATTTGCTGGAGCTCAGCAAAGTGGTAGATGGCGTGCCATGGCGGCACCGCCCCCGAAATAAGCTTTAAATTGTAACACATTCGTGCACTGAACACTGGTCGGTAGCCTCTGGTGCGGTCGATGGGGATCGGGAAGCCCTGCACCTCGCCATTCAGCAGGAACACGAGGTTGCCTTCGAGCAAATCCACGAGTACTCCCACGCGGTCGTTCTCCTTGAACGGTTGCGCCTGCAGGAAGTTCACGCCCGAGGGAAGGCGCGGACGTGGACCTCGAAATGCGCCGTTTGTAATGAAGCCGCTCTCGCAGTACATGATCGCAGGCATGTTGTCGCACGCAGGCGTTGGCATGGAGAGCAACCGCACGGACTGCTGGAAACTGGTGCCGAACTGGAAGCCGGTGCGCTCTACTGCCACACCGACGTAGCTGACGTCACTGAGCCCTTCGCACTCCCAGTAGCTCGCGGCGTCTGGAATGCAAGCGCGATCACCGAAGATCGAGCCTGTCGTGAGCCCCCAGTTGGTAATGTACCGCTCTTCGTCGGCAATGCGTACATCACGTCCCAGCTGCATCGCGTCAAAGCGCAGGTCAAACTGGTCTATTGTAGCAGTAGTAAGCACACACACACGTTGTCAGCACCACTCTAGCAACGCATCCACTCTGCCACCAGTGCACGAACAGCGTTGAACGCACATGTCATGACGACGTGCAGTCGCCGCAGCAGCATGACGAGCAGCGCGGGGTCAAGCCGATTCTTCCTCGACGGCGAGAGGCGCGGCAACTCGACGTCTGGCATGTGCTGCCGCATGCGCGTGACGACCCAGTGCCACACGGCAGCGCCGTCTTGCTCCACGTCTTTGCGCGCGTGCAGGAGCTGCGCCACCTCCTTCGCGTCCAGGAACTCGAGCAGGTGCGCCACATCAGTGATCGCCATTGTCGGTTTGATGCCGTTGACGTCAATGCCACAGTGACCTATGAGAATTTGAGAATTTGCCTAAAGCCAAATAGAGATGTATTATTGGCTAGAAATGACGACAATTTTTTTCGATTGGCTGAAATAGGGTTAATTGCTGCTCATCAGAAGTTTAAAACGTGAGTTGATGTGAAGTGAGAGAATGGGCCAAAAAGCAAAAGAGCGAAGCAAGCGCAGGAAGAGATGCTCGCGGTGTCCCTGCTTGCATGGCTGCCGCTGGGCGTCGTGCTTGGCGTCCCGTCGGGAGTGATCAAGGAACGTCTGCAGAACAACTCGCTCAAGCGCTGGGCGCTCACTCTCGCGCCGCTGCTGCTGGCACTGCTTGTCAGTCACCCCTCATCACAACTGTGCTTGCTCCTGTTCAACAGTGCGTCTCGCAAGTCCTGAAAAGCCCATTACTCTTGTGTATATGTGTGTTGCTATTCAGTTCCCAGTGCAACAAGCAGTGGCGCTCGTTGGCGGGTTCTTTGTCGGACGTGAAGTTGGCGCGTCGCTCGTGGGCGTGGGGCTCACGGGCGGCATCGCGACGGGCAAGAGCACAGTGTCCAAGACCTTCCAAGAAGCAGGCGCTGTGATCGTTGATGCGGACGTGATCGCACGGCAGGTGGTGATGCCTGGTGAGGGTGCGTACAAGGCGATTGTCAAGACTTTCGGCGAGGAAGTGCTCAATGAAGAGGACAAGACGCTCAACCGCGCGAAGCTCGGGTCGATCATCTTCAGCAACCCAGTGAAGCGAAAACAACTGAACGCCTGCACCCACGTACGTATCGGATATTTTTTCTCGTATGCAATTGAGACGTGACTGGACACTGACGCAGCAAACTCTCTCAACCTTGTCGTGTGATTTGTGTTATCTAACTATAACTAGAAATTTATCATCTGGGAGATGTTCAAGCAGCTCGCGTACAACCGGCTGATCCTGCGCAAGCGACTTGTGGTGTTTGACGCACCCCTGCTCTTCGAGACATCGCTGCTGGAGCATTTCTGCTACCCGACGATCGTCGTCGCGTGCTCGGAGGCCAATGAGCTGCAGCGGCTCGTCGAGCGCGACAACATCAGTCCGGAAGACGCCGAGAAGCGTATCGGGTCGCAGATGAAGCTCCACGAAAAAGTCAAGAAAGCCGACCTGGTGATCCACAACGACGGCACGCTGGACGAGCTGCTTCAGAACGCTCGCCAGACACTGCAGCGCACTGCGACGCTCGTCGGCGCTGCCAAGGAACTCAAGCTCTGATGAGCACATCAAGCCACTGTCACTCGATGCCAATGTCACAATTTTGTTGATAGAAGCACAAAACCCCGTTGTTGATGTCAATTATTCCGGTTCATAACACATGAAATGAAACGGTTAAAAGTTGCTTTAGCGCGCCAAATTTCGTTGCAAATTGCCGACACGCGCGAAAAAGCAAAGCACCCATCTCCATTGCAACGCTTTTGTCTGCGCGTGCTCCTGCTCTCAGTGCCCCCCACGCAGCCAAGCTACGTGAAGCTACTATTACAGTTGTTGCTGTTGAAGTGCCACTACCATGTCGAAGCGCAAGAAGGGCGTGTCGCTGGAGGAGAAGCGCGAGCGCATCCTGCACATCTACCACGACTCCAAGGACGTGTTCAACCTCAAGGAGGTCGAGAAGATCGGCGCGAAGGCGGGCGTCGGTACGTTGAACACACCTTAGTAGCTGCTGCTCTTGCTATTCGCTAGTGCATTAATATTGACGGTCATACTATCTGTGTACGGATGCTACTGTGTGTGTCTTTCTCCGTAGTGCTGCAGACGATTAAGGATGTGAACCAAGCGCTCGTGGACGACAGTCTCGTGGACTGCGACAAGGTGCGGTTGCCACGGACTGCGATCTGTGATGCTATCTGAAATCATTACGAGCTATGGAATTGACATCTTGGTGTGGTGCTATGCAACGATGTGTGTGTGTATGTATGTGTGTGTATGTGTGTGTGTTGCTATAGATTGGCTCGGGCAACTACTTCTGGTCGTTCCCGTCGAAGGTGTCGCAGGCGAGGAAACGCAAGCTGAGCGAGCTGGAGCAGCGCAAGACGGTTGCGCAGGAGAAGCTCGCGAAAGTGAAGCTCAGCATCGAAACGCAGAAGAACATGCGCACAGACTCGGTGAGTCCTAATGTCTCTGATTGATTGAGTCAGGGTGAATGTGTCCGTCCTCTAAAGCGCAATTCCTTGGCTCTGTAGGACGATCGCGTGCAAAAATTGCAGCGCCTGGCGGAATTGCAGGAGAATGTGAAGGGGCTCAAGACCAAAATCCAGCATTTGGCGGACAACGACCCCGAGATCCTCGAGAAACTGGGTAGCGTACTTGTTATTGATGGAATGACTTGCCTGGATGGCACTTTGAACAGTATACTGTCCTGTATATTGATTGTCAACAACAGTGAAAAGCGTTCAGGTCGCGAAGCTCGGCGCCGATCGCTGGACGGGTACGTCTGAGAGATTAGCACTGTTGGTGAACCAGCGAATCTGAGGCGTAACGAGCTACTTCTTAACATATTGGACGCTCTTTATGTCGCTCTGTAGACAATGTGTTCACGATGAGATCGTGGGTCGCGAACAAGCGCGGCTGCGCATCGTCAGAGGTGAGCAGATAGTGACTCGTCAATCTCTTGCACTTGCGTGTGTGGTGTATGCTCACTTACTGAGCTTAATGTTGTGCAGGTGGACAAGTGGCTCGGAATTAAGGACGACTTCGACTATATTGAATAATGAGTTTTGGGGATCTCTCTTTTCCTGCTTTTTCTCTCTTTCTATGGTATCACTTACCTCTTCTGTCTAGCTTACTTCGGTTGTGGTTGCTCACAGGGATGTACATTGTGCGAGATTGTGTCAAATGCTACCAGCTGAAGACTTCTTTGTGGAAATCAAAGTGGCACATGTGAGCGAGCGCCTGCGCCTCAGCGGTCATCGCCGGCGGTCCGCACGCCAACACTGCGACGCGTCCACTAGATTTGAAGCCATTGCTGTCCGTGCTGCTGATGCGGATCACTCGGCTCAGCGTTGGACGTCCGCCCTTGTAGAGCAACTTCTCCCCCGTTTGGCGCACCACCGAACCGTCGGACTTCGCAGTCGAGACGTGGAAGGTCCAGTTCACATTCAGCGGTGTTGCTGCTACAACGCCTCTTGGGGTGCTGACTGTGATCGTGCCAGTCTCAAATGGGTCATTGGGGTCTTGGATGCTGGACCTCGACGTGTCTGAGGCTCCGCTGGACTCGATCTGTTGCGATGGCATGAAGTCGTCGGTCATCAGCAAATGGTCGGAGCTATGCACGGACCAGACCACGCGCCACTCCTGCTGATGTTGTTGCTGCTGCAATGTCGTCGCTTTTTTCTCTTTCCCCGGTGGAATTTTGGTGCGCAGACGCTTCTGGTTGATCAAACTCATGAACGGAGTGATGCCCACACCTCCAGCGACCACAATGACAACGTCGTACCGATCCACATCCAGCGACAGGTTCCCGAATGGGCCACAGACACTCACGGGCACGACGTGCTTCTTGAGCGCCTCGTCAACCAGCTTGCGCGTGAACGTCCGCTCGCCCATAGCTTTAACGCAGAAGCCGATGGATTTGCCATTGGACGTGACGATCGCCGAGAACGGATGCCACTGCGTACGCGAGACCGACGGGAGCTTGATCCAGAAGAACGAGCCCGGGCGGATCTTTAATGCAAGCTTCTCGGTCTGCTTGGTCTGCCGAAGTATGAGTGTCGCTGTCTGGTGGAGCTGCACCGTGGAGATGTTTGCTTGAAAAGTCGACGTCGCCGACAGAATCCACTGGATCAGCAAGCCGATCACGTACAGACCAAGTGGGACAGCGAGTGCGATGCCGATCACCTTTGGCGCATGCAGGATCGTAAACACGAGACCGACAGGCGCCAGCACGCGGTGGCTGATGTAGAAGAGCTCGAATGCTCTGCGACGGATGTACTCGTTCGCTAAAACAGCCATCGCCAGGAACGAGAGCAGTGCGATGAAGCCGTAGAATGGCACGACCTCGCCATACTGCTCGGACTCAAAGATGCTCGTGACCCGAAGTACCTCGATCAAGTGCACGACCACCGCGACCGTCATCGCGACGCCAAGCCAGCGATGGAATTTGATAATCCGCTCAAACGAGCTGCCAAAGAAAATCGACCACAACGGGACTTTGGACACCGGCAGCAGCAGGAACATGAGTGTGAGCAGCACTACTTGGCCTGTGATCACCTGCTCGCTCTCCTGAGCATTCAGGTTCAGCAGCACGAGTGACGCCACTGCACTGATGAACGTCAGCACCACAAGCGCTTCTCCGACTTTGAGATCTGCGAGCGTCTGGTGCAAGAGTGTCCACAGGTACAAGATGAAGCTTTTCATGGTCACAGACTTTCCTGGCGGCAACGACGGTGACGACAGAGACAATGGAGGACCCAGAATCGTGTGGCGGAGCAGCAGACCCCCCACGGCCGTGCTGTAGAGCACCCATGTGGTCAGCAATCCACATACCGACAAGAAGAGAAAAGCCGTGCCGCCGACGACCGCCGGACAGTTGCGGTTATCACCGCAAAATGGTTTGGTGACACGGAGAATCGGCCCTCCTTGGTTTCGGTCCGAGTTAGACTCTGCGTCCTCCGAGACTTTGGGCTTCTTCGTAGCGGGCTGCGCCGTGAAGGTCTCGTTCGTGCCCACGACTGTAGCGATTGGCTCAGGTGTTGGGTTTTTTGTGGCTGCGCTCGCATCGTCATCTGCGTCAATCGGTGCAAGTGTTGAAACTGGTGGTTGGAGAGTTGGCGTGTCTGGATTTGCTTCAGCTGGAGTCACTGACGGTGCTACTGTTGTTGGCTTAGGTGGCGGTGCGGTGGTGGCCGACTCGGGGGTGAATTTGTAGGTCACTGAGCCTCGTGTGCCGCGCTTGTGGCCAGAGATCGGCCACGACGCGCCGTACGCCCAGATGAAGATCGAGTCCGTGGCCAAGTCGATCGAGATGTCCGTGGTGGTCGCAGCCTTGAGCGTGCGCTGGTAGCGGAAGGTCTTCGTCGAGATGCTCGCTGCGCTGACGACGAAACCGCTCTGGTCGCTGGCTTTCACGACTGCGCTCTTGGATTTTCCGTTGAGCATGTACGCCTCAAGTGAGCCCGCAGACGCCTGGAAGAGCATCACGTTTGTGTGCGGAGAGCTCACCATGTTGCCCGACGCCGAGAGTCCGACCGCGACCCACCCGGCATCCCTGGCGACTGCGGATGAGAGCTCAAACTCCATGCACACCTGGTCGCCCTTAACGAGCGACTTGATCGTTAGCGGACTCGATCCGAAGGGCTGCGGCGTGAGAGCCCAGAACTCGGCACTCGTGCAGATGTGATCGCTCGTCACCACCTCAGATGCTGCGTGGACCGTGCTCACCGCCAACAAGCAACAGGAAGAGAGCAGCGCGCTTGCTGCGAACTTGAGCGCTCGCTGTTGCCATCGCCACCACGCTCTTTCTACCATCTTCACGCTATATGGCAATGACGCTGACGGAGGAAGATGGTTTTGCAAGAGTGTAGCTAGCAGTTATTGCTTGGCGACAGGCGGATGGGACTGTGGGAGTGGAGGCTGACCCTTGGTGGTAGACAGGCAGCAGGCGCGGAGGAGGGGTGTGTATTATTACTGTGTCAACAGTGGCAGTCACTACAAGAGCGGTATATGAGGCGTGCGTACAAAACTAGCAAAAGAGTGGGATACAATGAAAGACTTGTTTGAATTTTGCGCAATATATGGACAATGTAACCATCCTCTGCAGATAAACCACAAGCCAATTTTGGCCTTCGATTCGAAGGATTGCGATAACTGGAATCCTGGGCGAGATGCGCTTGTACGGGAAACAGCGATGGTTACCGAAGTTCTGATGGAAATTGGTGACACGCGCGGGGATGCATCGGGTATTCTCGGATCACGCTGTCCTGCTGTCATGGGCTATCTGTCTGCTGCTTGAGCTGCTGGATCTCTTTTTGTGAAGAGCTCGAAAGAAGAGCTCGAGAACCAAGAGGCCCTCGACCAAGAGAGCTGGATCTGTTTTTGTGGTGTCTTTTACGAACATCATTCTCAGGTCAGGTCAAAAAGCAGTAACAGAGGTTTAACTTTAGAGAAGAGCTCGAGGGTCAAGAGGTGGTTTTAGAATCCAACAACGACCCCAAAAAATAAAATGACATATCTACTTTATTTACCAGAATCTGAGAAATACTGAGTATTTGTGCGTCTATCCATTATTTTTCTATTGCTCTCAAATCCCGAGATTTGTTGTCCACTAGAAGTTGAATCAGATTTTTCAAGCTTTTTGTTTGGAATCAGATCAGATATTTTTAGCATCGCCAGAAAGGAAAACGGACTGAATATGCAAAACCAGAAGCTAACCATTTTCCTTATTCACTCACTCGAATTTCATATATTGAATAAATTCACACTCTCTTTCTCCATCTTCGTGTTCTGATGCACGCATGTGCAGCAAACACTACGAGTCTCTACCAGTTGAAGACCTCTTTGTGGAAATCAAAGCCGCACTGGCGCGCGAGCGCCTGCGCCTCGACGCACATCGTCGGCGGGCCGCACGCCAAGACAGCCACGCGGCGCTTGATGAAGCGCGAGTTGTTGACGAACTCGTCCAGCACAGGGCGGCCAGCCTTGTAGTGCAGTATGTCGCCGTTCTCACGCGCCACCATGCCCTCACTCTGCGCGGTAGACACGTGGAAGTTCCAATTCACGTTGATCGAGTTGCGCACGCCGTTGCCTCCGATCATCGGCA
>JALBYZ010000420.1:0-28852 GCA_038050575.1 Globisporangium mamillatum | reverse complement strand
AGCGCTCCCTTCAACTGCTTTCGACACTTTCCAAGGTGTTCAAAAATGGTTGCTAGACGGCTGCTACAATGTTAGGTGAATCAAAATGCAGCACTTGGATTTTTGGCATTGGTTATTTGTTCCTCTACATGAAGCAAACTGGGTTTGGGTACATTCGCACTCCAAGAAAAGGACGATACGTTCTAGTGTTTTTAGGCTGGAAAATTAATTTATGTGCGATATTTTTGTTCATCCCCCTATTCTGCAGCGAATCATCGACAACGCGAGAGATCGTCATGTTGCACAATAAGGGTTAATCCAGCTACCTCCATCTGAGAAAAGGAAAGTCACCATAAAAAATCATCCATCCCATCCAAAACCCCAAAACCTGGAGACACCTCGCTTCTGCGATGTGGTCATGAGAGCGGACCACGCTGCTGCGTAGATGAGGACAAAACATTGCTCTGCTGCTGCTGCTACTCAGCGCGCTGTCGTCAAACGCTGGCCAATTGTACTTCTAGAGCTCTCGCTTATCAAATCAACCGTGGGCATATCGACTGTAGCTTTGCCCGAGATCCTGTGCGTGAGCTTGCATGCTTTGCAGCTTTTCACCACACAGCTTGCACAAACTAGTATACGACAAGGCTTGCATGAGCAGATATCTCTGCTTTGATTTACAGTCATTCCAGCGCGGGCGCTAAAGATCTTCGTCGAACCACACGCACATGAAGCATGGAGGACTTGGTAGTGGTGATCGGGAAACTACCAGTAGTGCCACCGTGGTGACATCTATGAAGTGTAGCATAGTACCGATAGGTGCATGAATACCAACCGGTAAATTCATCTTGATGATCTTGTCATTTTTCCACCGTAGTAGTTCAATGAGCTATCCCATGCTCGACTTCAGTAGTCCGCGCTTTTGCCGTTTAATGCTAGGTCCCAGGTCACGACGTTTCCGCACGGCATGAACTCGTCGTGGATCATGAACTCGACACCAGTGATGATCTCATCCATCGCAGCACCAGCGGCGACACTTCTAGATACAGCGCCAGGTGGGCCACCTTCGATAGAGCCGCTAACCCCACCAGCAAAAACGCCCGCTGTCTCGCTCGTTTACCCACCGCGTTCGTGGTCGCCAACCGCGTAGCAGATGCCTCCTTGATATGACCTGCGACGAGGACGCCGTCCGAGATGCCGTCCGCAACGATGACGATCTCGGCCCCAGCGCGCTGGCCGGTTTGAGCAGTATGCGTTGCGCAGCCCACCACGGCGTCGTTCAGAACTTAGACCTGACTGAAGATAACTCCGCTGGCGACGCCGGCGCCGATAGTGGCCACGGCCATCGCAGCCGTCTCTCCGACATGGCGCACCACGGTCTTCTCGGTGTGCGTGGCGGTGAAGTTTGCCGTGTCCACCACGGCGTCATTGAGCATCTTGACCTGGCCGAACGTCACGCCCGCGCTGACCACAGTTTCGGCGATCGCGATGTCGCCTCTGATTGCCGAGATCTTGTTGCCCATGGCAATATGTGATTCTGGTCATGAGGGAGAGCTTGGACGAAGCTTTGTATATCTGGGCTGTCGATGTTGCTGTTCGGGCTGGGAAATTGGAATGCCCAACAGCTGCATGTACCCCTTGACGCAGAAATCTGGTGACAGGGAAACGTCTGGCCAATTGAGTAACAGGAATCGCGATGGACAGGATAAAGAGAAAGCAAATGGAAGAAGAGAATTTAGATCGACCTGCTTGTTTTTTGTTGTGTCGTGCAAGATCCAGAAGCGTCTTCACATGGCGCTGCATTATACTTTTGAAGAACTGAAAGTACTACAGAATATAAAGCCTACATCCAGGCACGCCTTAGCGTGGAGTGGATTCAATACTTCTATGTCTCCACCACTGGTTTTCCAAAGTATGGACCGCTTCCCAGATTTCTTCTAGGACCTGCGCAGCTGCCAGTCGCGGGGTGAACTGCAGCGGGAGCCTGCCCATCATCATCATGCTCGCTCCGAAAACGTACTTGACAGTTTCTGGATCCCCAACCTTGAGGAACAATCAGACAAACAGGGTGCACAACGGATTGATTAGAGGGGTCCTTTGAGAGCAGTGCAAAACGAGTCGAGTGCTGTTTGGTTCCGGCTCTGCTCGCTAAGTGGAACCAAGGTTTACCGTGTACCCCAAACACTTCAAAGACTACTCCCGAATGCCTGGAGTTGCGAAACCAACCAGTTGGCCCCTGTCAATTCCAAACTATCAACAGCAAAGGCCTTCGCACTGCTTGGACTCACACACACTGGCGAAGGTATTTGATGTATTGAAAAAATAGTCCATCTCCTGTCCTGGTTGACTCACGTATATTCGCCTTCTTCGGGAACTCCTCTCATAATATCGTAAAAGCATGAACGTCTTGTAAAACCAACAATAACAATGTAAGACACACAGTCGAAAGTATCATCAGTGGATCTCTGATGCCATCGCGACTTCACGCTCTCGCTGCTGACACTGCTAGACATTGAAGGTCGACTTTGTTGCCACTGGTGTCGCCATCGGGATGGCTGTAATCACGATCGGGAGGTCGAGATGCAGGTCGGGGCACCAGCGGATGTCGCACTGCAGGTGCACCCTGTAGTCGCACTTGACGAGTACGCCGTTTGTGGATGGAGCGATCTCCCGTCCGTCATTTGACCGGAGAGCGAGGCTCAGAAAGTTGTTGACCTCGGACTCCGACGGCACGCCCGCGAACTCGAAGTGCGCTAATTTTGTGGACACCAGGTAGCTCTTCATCCTGTTCTTCTTCAGACCCAGGTGCACGTCCTGGTACAGCGACACTTTGAGCGCTCGGATGTTCATCTGCGATGCGTTCTTGATGTGGCACTGCAGCTTAGCGCTGTCTCCAGAGCGATAAATAGACTTGTCGAGTGACACGGCGATCTCGCACTTGCCCTGGTTCAGCATCGAAAGCAGCCGCACGTATTGAGACTTGGCGTCGTAGCTGCCGCTGTAGTTGCTGTCGCTATACTGGATGACGACCTTCGGGGGCTCGTGTAGCACCAGTTCGCAGCGCGTGTGCGTGTTCCAGCAGTCAATAAAATAACCTTGATCCAGCTTGGCACGCACGTTGTACGTGATGGTTGCGTGGAGATTGTGGATGTTCTCCTTTTCCGAGTAGTGGGACTGGCTCATCGCAAACACGCCCGGGAGCGAGGCATGCAATTGGTACTCAAACGGGAACTCGTAGTTTCCCTTTGCGAATGTTCTCGGGAATACAAAGATCGGGATCTGCCATCAGAAATCGAGTAGCAGGTTAGCACACAGAGGACGCATCGTAGCTACAGAGCCAAATACAATACAGGCATGTTACCTTATCGTCCAGGAACCTGTTCGTCGTTGTGCGATACTTTCGCTTTGTGTGTGACGCGCTGTGGTGATTACCGCCTCCGCCTCCGCCACCTTCTGTGACGATCTTGACCCACGAAATACGCTCGTCGCCTCGGATCCGGACGACGAGCTCTGCAGCAAAACCAATAGCCACACCACAGTAATGAGCCAATAGCACCAAGATTAAGCAAACACATCAATTCGGAGTCAATATGACATACCATCGCCAGTCATCTCTCGGAAGACCGCGAGCGTCACGACGCCGCGCACGAGCTCGCCCGCCGTAAACGTGCTCTTGTCGAGCGTGACTGTGAGGCTTGCGGCCGGACCACCCATGCCCAGCATTTTCAGCCAGACCATCGCGCTTCTGACTGTTTTTAGCAGTGAGTGTTGACTGTCGTGATGGAGAGAACCGTCTACTCCTTCTTGGCCTCCTTCTTGTGCGGCGGCAGCTCTGTGCGGCTCTGCTTATTTGGTTGCTGTGAAAAATGAAGATTGAGAACAAACTTGAAGCTGGTCACTCGGTGGTGGGAGTTCCTGGAACGCCACAAATTGGACCCAGCCAATTGGGATTGGATCCCACGAACGGGTGATGATAAAAATCATCGGAATGTTGGTGAATCGCAATCATTTCGATTCCAGATGCCACGCATTTTTGACTTGGAACAGAGGGTTCACTTTGCACTGCAGCAGATTGCATGGATTTTGACTGTTGATACGCCCACTTGCTGTCTGTTGGTTATGTACACTGCTGTGTCTTGGTTGGTATTAGTAAAGCGCGTTGTCACACTTTTGCTTTACAACCCCGACTGGATGAGCGGCTTGAGGTACTTCTCGTAACTCTCGGCGACCTGTGAGCGGTTCAGCGGCTCGTCCTTGGCGCGCGCCACGAGTGCGCGGTACACGTCGCCGTCGTAGCGTCCGATCGTCGAGTTGAGCTCAAAGTCGCTAAAGTCCCACGCGTCGGTGAGCAGCACGGCGTTCCTGCGCACGATGGGTAGTAGCCGCACAAGCTGCTGGCGAACGAGCTCGCCCTGTGCGCTCGAGAGGTACTCGTCTTCGCGGAACTCGCCCAGCGATTTGACCATGAGCCAGGCGCCAAAGAGCGCGCACAAATCGGCAACCGCTGTCTTATTCTTACTTGTTGGTGGCTCTACTAGGACAGTGTCGACGCCCTGGACGAACGCGTTGAGCAGCATGTACTCCGAGTGGGCAACCGAAGCCTTGGTCATTAGCACCATGAACGGGTTCGAGCCATTGCCACTGATCTCACCACTGCGTTGCCTCTGTTTCATTTCTTCCACCAAAACATGTGCTGCCCTTGCCGCACGAGCCTTGAAAGCTCCGAGTAGAACCTCAAGGTCTCCGAAGTCTTCGGGCGTTCGTGCTCGACACTTGCTCCTCAGTAGTAGCTCTTCATTGCTATCCTTACCGCTCGACGCATTCTTCACGAGATACCGCGCGTGTTGCTGCACGAGCACGTCGAACGTGCCTTCAAACGTGCTCGCACCGACGATCTCGGCGAAGATGTGCGCCAAGTTGCTCGAGAGTGTGAACCCGTGGCCTCCGCAGATTCGACGCAGCGCCTCGATGCCGATACCCACCTGGTCGGCGAGCCACGCCTTCATGCCCGAAGACACGGCGTGGAGCTCCGCGAGCTTTTCCTCGAATGAGCCGCTGCCGCTCTTGATCGTCGCCAGCGCGCTGTCGTGCATCTCGTTCATCGCTTTCCCGGCAAAGGTGGCGGCGTAGGAGAGCGCAATGTAGGGGAAGAGCGCAAGCTGCTGGTTCTGGTAGTCCAGGACCTGAAGCTCGCCCTTGTCACCATTTACTCCTTGGACGCGCGCAGCACTGAAGCGGGTCGCGATCGTCGCCGCCGAGCCGATGATGTATCCAAACTTGAGGATCAGGTACGCGCGCACTTGGACCATCGTCAGGTACACGAGCTTGTCGCTCTTGGGCTTGACGAACGTGCCATCGGACAGCACTTTGGCGTATTTCATCATCATATTCTTGCGCGGGATGCGCACCTTGTGGAACACGCAGTAGCCGTTGTCGACCGAGTTGAAGCCAACTTTCGGGCCAATGTCACCCAGCTCGACCCCGGGGAGCGGCTCATGGTCTTCCAGCGACCGCAGCGGAACCAGGAACGCCTGGATGCCCACATCTTTCTTACTGCCATCTCTCTCACCATCACCATCTAGAAACAGTCTCGCATGGATGATCGCGTGGGTGGCGGTTTTCCCAAGTCCCCCGGGCCACCACTTGCGGCTCGTGAGCGTTGGCGAGTCGATGACAAACTCCTGCGTGGCCTTGTCAAAGGTCGCGACGGTCTCGAGCCCCTGCACATTCGAGCCATGGCCAAGCTCGGTCTGCGCGTACGCGCCAAAGATCTTGTAGGTCCTCGCGAGCGGCAGCCATTTCTTCTGTTGTTCTTCGTCCGCCTGGTTCTCCAGCGTCGGGATGAACATCGCGCGGTGCACGTCGATCGGCAAGCGCTCGCCGATCGCGATGTACAGGGACTGCTGGGCCACAGGGTCCGTGATATCGTGCTCCTTGAGCAGTTTGACGTAGTAGAACATCTTCTCGAGCGCCGTGTTGTACCGCTGCGAGTGGTTCTGGAACTCAAACTCGCGCTTCGAGAGCACCGGGTGGTTCGCGATGAGCTGCTCCATGCGCTTGCGCCGCGCGTTCGCAGACGCGCTGCCGCGCAGTAACGGCGTGAGAAGCGATGGTGCGACGTCCCCTCCAGCACGCTCCTTCTTGAGCAGCAGCGGCGCCAGGTCCTTCAGCTCCATGGACGACGACGCCATTGCAGTTCGTTCGCTTCGATTCTTGGACGCCTTTGGTTGACTTGACGTTGACGTTTTTGAGCTGTGGAAGCTGGTGATTTGCGTACATTCAGACGACATTATGAGGACGGATGTTTGTTCGTGCAACACTCATCCAGGCTACTGTTGCGGGCAATAGTCAAGGAGCACAAGAGATTTGGATCGAGCTGCTCAAAAGTATTCACCACATGCGGCGAGGAATGTGAGCTTCACAGACGGATGACGATGGTGGCTCTTGCAGACCAGAAAGCCACTCAATTTCACTTGGAGCGCGAACGCTGGCTGCCTATATAATTGAACCTGGCGAAAAGGATCGTCGTCTTGTCCAATGTTGGCCAGCCTGAAACCTGTGGAACGCAGGTGGGTGTACTCAGTCCTCCGCTCTTTCGCATCTCGGAGCCCACAGATCCATCAAGTCTGAGTGGAATGAAAGGGAGTATACTGTGGACTTGTCACTTGATTACCAGTGACAGAGCTGAGCTCGTTCCAGATCATCAAATCGGCAAATCGTGTTGTTTCATTTCCAACCGAAGTCTCTGTTTGCGAGTGTCAGCTGTCCCAAGCTCCTGTAATCAGTTCAGGCTCGTGCGAAGCAACAGCGCACTCATCGTTGCCATCACGAGAGTCACACCAACTCTGTTCGCGTCATTGAGTGTACTTCCGTTCCAATGCACAGCCTGGTCCACACATGTGAGTGAATGGATGGATGGCTGAATGGCATTAACATCAGTGCTTGTGTCTGGTTGCCTGCCTGACTCTCTGACTGCTCTGCAATAGCAATGAGCGAATGGGGATGAACGAGTGAGTGGACTTGTATCCCGCGGGATGTGAAAAAGCCTGGGATTCCCAGATCACGGTACCGCGGGCAGTCATCAAAAGCGTAACCCTATTTTGAAACATTTCATCTTTCAAGGCTCATCAGATGGTAGTTTACGAAAACGAGTAACCACCCCTCTTTCGGATGTCAATTAGTATTACATTGTCAAAGCTCCATGCTGATTTGCACTAGTGTTTATAGCTAATCGCAAACCGTTTAAATTCTATTTTACATTCAAAACTGTATCTTTATGGCGAATCAAACATGGTTTAAATTGCAGGGGTACGTTACGACTAGAGTGTTGGTCGCGTGTGGCATGCAATGACTGACTTGTCAATTTCCACACACCACTTTCTCCCTGAACAGCTCGTTCAACCAGCACAGCGTGAGAAAGAGAGAGCGCACGCGCAACGTGCAACCATCAGTAGCGCTCTCTATTATTAGATCTCCACTTCTTGCTCACTCACTCTGCTGGCAGTTAGGTCAAGGAAGCCGCCACTCGACCGTCCTTCGCGCAAGCCACACAAGCGAGAACAGACATGGAGGCGCCGCCGTCCATGTACTTGCTGGATTACAAGATGGACCAGCAGCAACACCAACAACAACACCAACAGCAGCACCTGCCCGTGCAGTGGACACCCGTGGACCAGGAGATCATCGAGGACCTGCTGTTCGTCGAGCCCGCAGTCGCTTCTGCCCACGCGTCACCTGCCGTCAGCAACCAGCAGTACGCGCAGACACACATGTTCATGGACCCGCTCGCGCTGTCCCAGCAGCAACAGTCGACGATGTTCGCAGACGACGCCATGGACAGCGCGGCCGTGCGTCCGAGCTCGCACTTTACTCTCACGCACGCGCCGCAGATCGAGCTGATGGCGCAGGGACTGTCCCCCGGGGTCATGGGTTCCGCCACCGCCGAGGAAGTACGCAAAGCCAAGCACAGGGAAGTGCAGCGCCGCTTCATGCTGCGAAAAAAGGTACCTACCTACTCAATGGTATCGCTGTTGACCAAAAGAGTATACAGTCGTTCTTATATAATGTTGACCTGTACTTTTTCGTATAGGAACAAATCAAGAAGACAAAGAAGTTGGCGAACGAACTCGAGCTGAAGTACAACGTGCTGAAGCTCTCGGTGGAGACGGACGATCTCCAGGTTGAGAACAAGGGCCTGGAAGCAGATATCGCGGAGCGCGACCCAGGCGCGGCGTGTTTCACGAAAGAGCAGGTGAATCTCGTTTTGGACGAGCAGCTGAAGATGGTGCGTGAGCACTACGATCCGATCACTGACCCCGAATGGAGCGACCTGCTCCAGAAGAACATTGACGACTACGAGGTCACGTCGCGCGAACCAAACTACATGAGCTCCGGGGTCTCAGTGCTGGGCTGGTCGGACCGACGGAAACAGGAGGAGAATGGCACGCTCAAGTTCATCATGTCCAAGCAGTTCCCGTTTCTGAACGCAGCAGATTTCATGAACACGACGTGGTCCAAGCTGTGGCTTCCCGAGACTCACTCGAGTCTGTTCAATGCTGCAGTTACCATCAAGGTAGGCTGAGTTCATGATGTCTAGGGCTGATTTGATTTCCCCTGCTGGTAACTAACCACCTCACTCTGTCTTCTTGTTAACTTGGAACAGACTCAGATCTTGCAGCATATCAATGAGGACACGATCGTGCTGCATCGTGCAATGTTCAACCCGCTGACCAACGGCATCATCCACTCGATGGAGACGCTCTGCCGTATCCAGCACGGTCTTGACTACATCGTGTTCCTGCGCTGCCCCGACCGCATGCCCGTGCAAAAGTGCGTGATGGAGCTGTACGACTGGGTGCACATCTGGACGTCGCTCGTGTTCACGCCCTTGCCGTCGCGCCACCACGGCGTGAGCGGGTGCATGTTCCGATACGGCGGCATGCTCAAGGACTTCTCAGTGCCGGACATCAAGTACTGGCTCATGGAGATGCTCTGGGTGCTGCTGCGCTTCGAGAGCGTCATGGTCTCGCCCGTGTTCGCGCTGCTGCCGGAAGAGCTGTCGAGTGCATCGTCCAGTGTGACGAGCAGCCCCGGGTCGTCGCCATTCAGTCAGTAGAGTACTTGTGCGTCTGTAGGTCTCCCTGTTGCCTAGGATGTGGCATGGGGATTATTATCGTGGGTTTTGCTGCGAGCGCCAACTAATTTATTTGAAATAGTTTTGATGGAGACGCAAGCGTGGAGCTGTTTAATAGCTACGTGGTGGGATGTTGATGTTCTTTTCAGCTTGAGAATCTGACCCGCTGGTGTTCTCTCAACCAGTCTTTTTCTTGATTCTCAAAATGGGGGAGTCATTTTTTTCAACGCACGACCAATTTCGTTTAACAAGCTCCTTTGGTGATTGCGGTGCGTCGTCACCTTAGAATCTGGCTCAGAGGAGTCAGTCAGTCAGTGTGAGGCCAACGGCGTAGGGAAGATACAACGCGCGTGTTTCGCTACTCACGCCCCTGCGTTCAATTGTTGGTGTGTTACTACACTGTACAGTGGGCCGAGCGAATAGAGAAAGAACACTGGACACTACTCTGCCTGTTGCTGGGTGGATGGATGGATGTCTTCGAGGATCCTCACAGGACCGCTTAGCAACAACAGTCTGTCGGCGTCGTGCACTCGAGTGGGACTCAACCAACCACACCCATGATTGTATCCTAAATGGCATATTTGTAGTTTGGCCGTCGCGTTGTCCTCGTGTGTAATGAATGAACTATGGATACAGCCAATGCAGTCCTCATTTCTCGATATTGAGCTGTACATGCGACAACTTTCAGATCGGAGTATGCTAGGATTCCAAACATCCTTCTGGTGACGGTTGAGATTGGCTCGAAGGTCGACCATACCATCCATCTGAGTGAGGACAATCGAGGGCGATTTCATTGCAATAATATTTGTCATTTTTTCAAGAAAATGAAAAAGGTGCATCCGGAGTCAAAAATGTCTCGGAAAAACAGTACACTCGTAATCGCGATTACGCCAATGATTTCAGCCAATCAGAGCAAGCGAATAGAGAACACGGTGCATTATGACGTCGCATTTTAAAACCAGTACCAGAAAATGTCCATTGTTCAACTGTTTCGATGCAAATACCGGTACACTGCTTTTGGAAATATCGGTTTTGTGTATACAAATATTCATATAGTAGTCAAATGTGCTTGCATACCGGTTTTTCATACAATTTTTTATCCATTTTTTTGGGAGCACGAGCTGTTTTCACGTAAAAATCGTGACCGCCAGCCGCAACATTCAGACCCGACTCGACCGCTCATACCAACAGCAACACACAAACACACACCGAGTACAGTACACGCAGCGGCCACCCCGCATACTCAGCAGCAGTCCCTCCGTTCGACCGTTCGTTCGTCCCCCTTCTCCCCGCCGAAGAAAGAAAGAAGCATTCGCTCTTCTTCTCGTCCGCTCACGCTCCGAGTGGCCATTTTCGTGAGGACCAGCAGGTCTGAGCAACGACAGCACGCAGTCAGTCAGTCAAGCGAGGGCGAGGACCCAATCGAGTCGTCCCATTCTTTCGTCCGCAAGATCCAACCACAGTTGCTGTTTTTTACGCTCCCTTCGCGCGTCGTCCTCCAATCCTCTTCCCGCGTCCTCTACAACACAACAGGCAGGCACCGCGTCCGCCGCTTGTTCGCTTGTTTTCTTCGGTGGCCCAGCAGCGAAACCAGTCAGTCAGTCAGGTCGGCGAAGATTTCTGAGGACAAGTCCCGCTTGGCGTTTCAGCCTCACACGTAACGCACGAAACGTACAGCGAGAGCTTTTGGCTATTTATACGTAGGTCTCAGCGTTCTGACTCTCCGGCCAGCCGTCACCAGCGTGACCAACCAGCGTTGGCACCAGCAGTGACCCATAGCAGTACCAGAACAGGCCGATAGAAGAACGGAAAGAAGGAAGGAGAATGGACCCGCGTCAGCAACAGCAGCCGCAAGAACCACCGCTCTTCCTGCCGGCGTACTGGACGCCGACTGACCAGGTGATCATGGAGGACCTGCTGCTGCGTCCGCCCAGCCACGACGCGCCCGCACCGCTCGCGATGACCTCGGCCTCGTACTCCTCCTCCTCCTCGTCGTCCTCGCCTTCTTTGGTAAGCGGCTTCAAGTCCGACGCGCCGCGGATCAAAGTAGAGGAGCAGAGCAGCCGTCAGCACTATGCGGGCAACGCACGGTCGCGGTCGAACTCGGGCTCCATGTCGGCGACGTCATCGTGCTCGGGCTCGTCACCGTGCTCGTCGACGTCCGCGTTCGCGTCGACTGCGGACTTGGCGCGCCAGCAGCAACTGCAGCAGAGACGAGCCGTTCGTGGAGCCGCAACGACGGACGTCGCCCGCCCGAGTAAAGTTACGGACGAGGAGCGGCGCGCGCGCCACCGTGCTGTGCAGAAGCGCTTCGTGCAGCGCAAGAAAGAGGCGATCAGGCAGACGAAACGGCTCGCGGCCGAGCTCGAGCAGCAGTACCAGTTTCTTCAGATCACGTCCGAGCAGCGGCTTCTGGCAAAAGAGAACGAGGTGCTCCAGGCACAATGTGCCGCGGCTGCGACTGCAAGTGCGACCGGCGGCAGCGCGATCCAGAGCGTCGAGCCCTGGCGGCTGCTGCTAAACGAGCACATGGAGCTTGTGCGCGAGTTCTACGAGCCGCTGACACACGACGCGTGGACGGCGCTGCTGCACAAGAACCTGGAGGAGTACAAGCTCGCGTACCTGGACAAGTCGTACCTGACGTCGGGGCTCACGGTCATGGGCTGGCACGACCAGCGCAAGATCGACGACTCGTCGGTCAAGTTTGTGCTCTCGAAGGAGTTCCCGCACATCTGCGCGCTCGAGCTCATGGAGAAGACGTGGCACCAGCTCGGCTCACCAGAGACTCACGCGCGCTTTTTCAGCCCCGTTTTTACCGTCAAGGTCCAGATACTCCAGGTGATGAACGAGAACGCGCGCGTGATCCACCGCGCGCTCTACAACCCTCAGACCGGCAACATCTCCCACGGACTCGAGCTGCTTTGTCGCGTGCGCCGCGGCAACGAGTTTATTATCTTCGAGAGCGCGGTCGAGAACAACGCGGTGCACGCGTGTCTGGGGGCGTCCCACCGGTGGAGCCAAATGGTGGTCTCGCAGGTCTTCTCGCCATCATCCAATAGCAGCGATGATGGGGATTCAGATAAAGATGACGGTAGAAGCACTGGCTGCATTTACCGCCACGGCGGCTCGCTGCGCCAGTTTGTCGCGGCCAATGTAAAATACTGGCTCATGGAGATGTTCTTCATGGCGCTGCGGTACGAGAGCGGCATGGTGTCACCGATCTTCTGCCTCGCGGCCGAGTAAAAGCAAGCAAGAAAAAGAGGCGGAGCAAGAGCGCGGACACCCACACACTTATATCTACAAGTACACAACCAGTTATTTATCGCCAACTCCCGCCAGAACATACCATCCGACCCTCAGATGTAGAGTACATACGTAAGTACACCACACCGTACGACCGCAGTTGACGCCAGGAGACCTCGAGAGCCCCCGAATAGCAAAAAACGCATGATTCCCACACGCCCATTCCCAGTCGTGGCACCATCGAGAGATCGCGACGGACAGGCAACACGTTGAGGACAGCTAGCTACCTCTTGGACAATCGCTTCAGCGAATTCAGATTCCAATGCGATGGCGAGATGTGAGACCAGTCCAATCCCACCCACGCACCAGTCAGTCCCTACTGGCTCCGAATTCCGCACTGACCTGCCTCCAGTCAGTCCCCACAGCGCCTTCTGCATCGGCATAACAAGCGAGACACGTCAAATAAGAAAGAGAGAGAGAGTCACTCACAGTAGTGAGGGAGGGGGAGCGACCATCGACCTCTACACAGAACCCAACGAAGTCTTACCCATCGGACCATAGTAAGAAGAAGAGAGGAAAGTCTGCGAGACCACACAACTTACTGTACTATTATCATGAAAGTATACGTCCACTGAGAAGAACTCAAATGCATCCAACAGACGCAGCCACTTGAGACTGAGAGAGTGAGAACTCGCGGCCGTGCAGTGAAGAGTTTGTTTGGCTGGGGGATCCCTGTTTTCACTGGAGCTCTTGGCCGAAATGCGCGTGATTGAGCGGCGAGTGCGTGCATGCTGGGAATGCGGTATCAAGCGAAGGAAGTCATCCATTCTTGCCCCAAGCATAGGCTCGAATCAGCGAACAATTTGACCCAAGTGCCTCTTTCGAGCCAAAGTCGCTCTTATTTGGCGTTCCACAAGGACAACTGTGCATTTGAATTTTGCATTGGCCATGCATTTCATAATCTAGCGAGGAGCTCTTGTGAACGAGAGGGGAATTCATATGTGAGAGTCGAGACAACTGAAACTGGGCTGACGGTGTCACTGTGCTCGTATGCGTGTGTGTATGTTGCTTGTGCTACTGTTGTAGGAATGGAGCGTGGTGAGTCTGAAGGAACTCTTGGCGTGAAGGAGACGACTGGATTGCAACGACCGTCTCCCTACTTTGCTCTTCCTGTACATGTTAAGCTTGTGCGAATGTGACAAAGTGTTTGTTGTTCAGAACCGGTGTGCTTATTGCGCGTGTGAGTTTAACTGTCAGGAAAGCGCTGTGTGAATGCGGAGAGGCGATGGATATCGAGCGTTTGAAAACAGTGATCACAAAGCGACAGAGTAGTGGGTGCAACAAGTTGAATGTCTATCGCAAGGAGAAGCAGTTCATTCTGCATGGGTTTTCTAGGATTTGCAGTGTTCGTATCGGTATAAAAAAAGTACGTTGAGGCGGGTCGGTTGTTGCAATCCAGCAACAAGTGACGTTGTGGTGGCTGTGAAGGCGAGCAAGCATCTACGGAGTTAACGGCTCCTCTCTCACGCAGACAGTTCCGGTTTCGTTGGCCTCGCCTCTTAAGGATCTCGGAACTGGGGCTCGTCTGTAGTACTTCGAAGTAGTACACTCCAGTATCCGCTCGCAATGATCAGAGCTGGGGGCGTGGCGCAAGAGAGGATGCTGATTGTGTCTCTCATTTGCCTTCTGACAGCGGAATACTAAGGAGTGCACAAGTGCAATCACCCACAGGTATTTATCTGTCCGCGTTAAGCCACGAAATGACGAATACGAAGAACTCAGAGGGGTAGTTGTTGGAGTAAAGTATAATGTGTACCCATTGACACTTTCACTTTTCCACCGGCTCTTCTGTTATTATCACACGGCCCCGTCTCTGCATCCGTCATGTGGGACGCGGAGGACTCCCTGAAATGTCTTCCAGCACTGGTCAGATTGCGTTGGTCAATACTGTGACCCCCCAGCAGCTCAGCTCGCATGGTGCTCACATTGTCGTCAACCGAATGAAGAAGGCCAAGCTAACCAGCTGCAGCAGTTCAACGTGAGAAGAGAGGCTGGTTACCGTGGCTGTTGGAGGTGGGCTGCAACCTCACTTGATAGTGTGACCAATGGGTAAATGGATTGATACGCCTCCAATCTTTGCGATTCCTCGTTCCAACTGATTTGGAGCCAAGGCAAAGCGAATATGCCAACCTGGTCAGTATCTTTTGTACCCGTTCATTTGCTTGAGGGTGGCACCACCTGTCAGGAAATTCTCGAGGCTCTGGTACCCGACTGGCTCCATCGTTGCTGAGCATTCAATTTCGCACATTGTCCTTGCTTGACAGTGAGGACAGTGGATGCTAAATGTCCTTGCTCGTGCGTGTGTGCAGTTTACACTTCCATACATTCACTCACGTGCGTCCACTTACTTTGTCATCGCAGGTAAAGTATCGCTTTCAGATCCTGGCAAACGACAGACACGCGCTTGAAAGCCAACGGAGCAAACGGCTGAGTGATGGATGTCCTGGATACCGAAGTCTGTCTGCCAACAAAGTCATTCCGAGACGCAGAGAAGAACTTACTCTCAAGATCTATCTACTTACACATGCATTTGTTTTCTTGTATCATCATCATCATCATCACTACTAACTCCTAATTCCTATGGTCATCTCAAAAAACTGGGATTCACGCACACCATTCTGTCGAAATGCGCGCTCGTCTTGTGAATTCACATCGTTTGTCGAACTTACATCTCAGCAGCAAACACAGGGAGCAGCTGTAGACGTGTGGGTACAACCTAGACTGCTCTCTGTCAACATAGTGACACTGCTGTTCAGAACTTGCGCACCTTCTCGAGACGTTCGCGCAGCAACTGCGTCGTCGACGAAGTCGAAGCACCAGAGCCGTTGCTATCTCCAGATCCAATGAAACTGGAGCGAATGGTTGAAACGGACGACGATCGACTCGCTGCAAACTCGTTAAAAGAGGTGAAGCTGGAGCGAACGCTGGCTGAGGTCGCGGCAACCTCGAAAGACGAACTTGACGCTCGTTGAATCCCCATTCGGGATTTCAGATTCTCGCGGGAGGAACTTGACTGACCGTACGCTGCTGTGGAACCGTTTGTCGTGGGTGCGGCATCAAACAATCGGCGCGTGACCGTATCGACTCCGGACGAAGTGGAGCTTTGGGTTGATGAGGGAGCGCCATTTCCAAGGCGAGACACGTATCCAGATGCACTCGCACTGCTACCGTTTGTTCCGTTGCTTCCACCATTGAACGCCGACATATCCGAGCCTGGAGGTTGCTGGGATGGAGAAAATCCCATGCCGTTAAGCAGCTCTCGAACTGGTGACGGCATCGGCAAATCCGTTAACGATGCCTCAAAGCTGCTTCGCCGCGTCTTCAGCAAACTTTCCGCAATGATGCGCAGTGCCGACTGCATGTTGTCATTCGCAATTTGAACTGCAAACAAATCCGTCTGGGGGAGCGTCGAGAAAAAGGAGTGCATCTGCATGAGCACACCAAAGATGTCGATCCCTTCAAAAGGGTTGAGCGCGTTCGCTTGCGAGTTCGAGATCTGAATCAGCAAACGACCGACAAGCTGATCGAGCGAATCCGACTTCATCAAGTGGTTGTACGCATCCCGCGCATTGTAGTCGCCAACATCATTTCGTACGATGCGCTGCAGCAAATTGATCACGGACGGGTACACTTCACCAGCCTTGACGTTCTCAGTTACACCACGTAGAGCTTTCACGAGAGCCTTGAACAGCAACAGGAATCGTCTCTTTTCGGAAGGTATCGCAGACATGTTCAGCGACGCGGTGCTTGTTCTCGAAGCAAACTCTTCGACTCTTGGATCTAGCATCTTGGAGCAAATCTCGAGGATGATACGCTCGACTGCGTAACGCTGGATGTTCTCAGTCGCTTCGCTGCTCAGGAGCAAGTTCAGAATCGGCAAGCTCAGAGAGAGCACCTGAATAACCAGCGGTTTCTTCGACTCGACCGAGCAGAAGCTGGCGTGGATCAAGTCACAGAGCTTGATGAAAATGTCGTTGACGTAGTAGCGCAAGAACTGGAGCTCCGACTCGCCGGATGGGCGATCGATGATCGCATACAAGCCCTTCAGTGCGTCAATGCCGTCGGCATAGTGTGGAGAGCTCTCGTCCACAATCTCCTTCGTTTCCGTCATCAGACAGTCGATCGGGTGGAGCAAAAGTCCTTCGATTGAGTTCTGCGAGTCGTCTTCCTGATCGTCCTGGATACTCAGCGACATCATGTCAGCGTCTTCGTCATCCTGAGGCATCCGAGCCGTGTAAGATGGGATCACTGGCGCTGCAAAGCTACTGTTGAACTGCTTCACTGCTGATACTGGCGTTGGAAAGCTCGAAGTTGCTGGCATACGTGGTGGTGTTGTCACCGTATGAACGTTCTGTTGGATTGCTGGTGAAGGAGTCGCAGCTGCGAAGCCAAACGAAGGCTGTTGGGGCTGCGACGGAGCGCTGATGCTTTCCTGCATACTGCCTGGTGGAAGATGCTTGATACGCGCATTCAGCAAATCCATTCCCTGCTGTGTTGTCACGCCAGTGAAGCGGAAGAACTTGTCCAGGTTTCCGTCCGTACGGGTGTAAACTGCCACCAGGGTATTAATCGCGCTCTCACGCAGCTCTTTTTCATGCGCGATGACGTATTTGCCAACTTCTTTGACGCATTTTTTCCCCAAAACCTGGAATCCGTACGTGGTAGCGATGTACTCGACCAAATCGATGCACTCGCATCGGCTCTTCATGTTCTTGCAGGCGTTGAAGCATTCCATGAGGTAGTTCACGTACTTCTCGCGGTTGTACACCTCGGTGACCAGCTTCATAATGTCTCGGAAGCGCACTCGGAATCTCGGCTTCGACTGACCACTTTCTTGCAGCAAGTACGGGAGGAAAATCGAGGCTTCGACGTCATCAAGCTGGTATGACATTCCTTTCAGCACTTCAAAAAGCTTCACGAGGAAATCGAGAAGTTTGGCTAGTGCTTGGACATTGTTGTCGACAATACGCAGCGTACACCACTTCAAGATCATATCCAATGCAGCGACGACTTCCTTTGGCTGATTTGACGCACAGGTCATCAAATCCGTGACCGCTGCCATCATCCCCTTCTCCAGAGTTGGCGCAAACAGCTTCGCGTGCAGCTCTGCCGACAGAAATGGCTTCCACTCCGCTTCGACCTCTGCCTTGCGATTGTTCATCTCGGTGACAGAAGTCGACTCAAAGATCCACTTGTTGTGCAGCCCCTTTGCCAGTCGCGCGCTCTTTGAGCTGTTCATTTTCAGCAATGCAGTTGGTGAAGCCTCTCCATCCTCTGATCCCTCTGACGCCGTGTCTCCTGCTCTGAAAGAACTTGGACGCATCAATTGAGCGCGCGCAGTAGTACCAACCTTGAGAGAGCTTGCTTTTGCCAATCGAGATGCTCCCAACCCCACTCGAGTTGGGGTTTCAGGTACTGCAGGTGGCAGTTGAGGTGCAGCCTGGGGTGCTGCTGCTGGAGGGGCTGCGGTGGCGACGCTTTCACTAACCGAGTCGCACACCTTCTGGATAAGAGGGCGGAGAGTTCGCATTTGAGCGGGCTTGATGTCACGGCAGCCTGAAGTCAGCACCGTATCTTTTCCAACAGACTTAATCACTTCAGCGAGCACCAATTGAGCTTTCTCTCGAGCTTCCGAAGACTTGTCCATCAAACACTGCACAGTCGGCACCACCAAGCCGCTCAGATCCAGTTTGTCGCAATTCTTCAGGTGCTCTGCTGCCCAACCAAGCAGTTCAGCACGTCCGACGGGGTTCAGCAAACCCTCACTGACAGCGGAGAGCAAACTCTCCATGCACACCGAGGATGTTTGATTGTTGTGGCGGACCCACTTGTGGAGCGCTTCAACTGCCGCGGTTTGCATGATTTTCTTGTTGTCCGAGACGCCGCCCACGAGACTTGTACCGAGGATCTTCGACATCTTGCCAATATCAGGTCCAACGCACGACGCAACTACGCCAATCACCTGAGCAGCTTTCACCTTCAGATTCGCATTCGAGTCGCTGAGTCGGGCCTTCAATGCTCGCAGCACCTCCTGGACTGGCTTCGTGAACTCGATTGCACCTCCAGACGACTCGCAAATACTCTGCACCGAGTCCATCGCGGCAGATCGCTTCTTCCACGCAGCGATATCGTCTTCGCATTTCATATCCGCAAACAACTCTTTCGTCAGCTGGCCGCTGATATCAGCACGGCCAAACAAAGCACCTGGATCAGCTGCCTTCTTCGCTCCTCCGTCTTCGTCATCCTTCACTTGTCGCTTGACAGACGCCATCGCACTCGAAGGATCAAATCCAGTCTTCTTAAACTCCGCCTCAACGATTGCTGCTAACGCTGGCTTCCAGCTATCCAGGCTCAGGATTGGTAGCAAAGCAGGTCCCAGCTGAGAGTACATCACAGCAAGAACAGCGATTGCACTGGTACGGACTTTCGGGTTCGAAGACTCCAACCCTTGCGCTCCTTTCACGAAGTCGATCAGCAAACGCGGACTGCAGACGGAAATGCCGAAATCCTTCACACAATCCGCAAGAACAACCAGCGCCTCGATGTGGGCAAGCGGGGCTTTAACGTTCGGCATGTAGTTCAAGAGGCAACCAAGCACGTACGAAGGACCGACAGCTTCGCAAAGTTGAATCAGCATGGTTCGAATAGCTTCCGCAGCTTTGCGGTCACTGATCTTATCGGCAGCACTTGGCACGACTTGGCAAACGACTCCGCGCGGGAACTTACTGGCAGCGTTCTCAGCAAACGTCCCAACTGCTTGAAACGCACTCTTCAAGACGTTGATATTGCTGTCCTTGAAATCCTTCACTTGCTTCGCCATGTATACCGTGAATGCTTCAATCGCTCGCATATTCATCGCACCGCTGTTGTCCTTCGCAAAGCTTTCCAGCTGCTCAATCGCAGTCTTGCGCTCCACCCACTTGGTACTCGCAAAGCCTTCCTGGATCTCGCCCCAGTTGTCAATGTTCATCTCCGCAAGAATATCTTCAGCCTCCTCTGGCGCCACAGAAACAGCCATTGGAGTAAAATCGCCACCCCCTGAGGAGCCACCCCCACCACCCGCGCCACTGCCACCTGCTTTCTTTGCTGGCGCTGGTTTACTTGGTGCGTCTGCCGTCGAACTCTTCGCTGCTGCAAGGCGTGACGGTGGGCCTCGAACTGACGCTTTCTTCAAACCAGGACGAGCAGGCGGAGGTCCAGGAGTGTCTTCTTCTACGACTTCCACAGGTTTCTTGATCGCAGCAGGTGCAGCTTTTGCTGCTCCAGTCATCCCGACACTTGCCTGGATTGTCTTAAACGAGCGAGGGTTTTTGCGCGACACATCATCCAACATGCTTTGCAACCATTCTGCGATCTGACCCTCTGCCTTGAGAATCACAATGAACGAATCCAGACCTGCTTTTCGAACGGTTGGGTCTGTGTCGTCCATTGCCGCCACGAAGAATCCGCCGAAGTCGAGCATCAGGGCTTTGTCTCCCAAGTTGACGTACTTCTTCTCAACACAGCGCGTCAGGAAACCGATCGTCTGGACACGCGCCTGCGGAGCTTTATTCTTCGATGCATCCAGCGCCAGCTTGATTTCTTCCATCATCATGTCAATCGTCATCGAATACTGCAGGAACAGATCGAGGGTATTGTTGGTCGCGTTCAGCACCACTGACTTCTTGTCCGACAACTTGCGCATGAGCTCAGGGAACATCATGCGAGCGTACTGGGTGAAATTCTTGCGCAAGCCATCAGAGAGCGCACCGAGAACTTCAATCGACTTGGCGACAATGTTGACGTTCGAGTCGTTCGACAGAATCTTCAGCGTGTTCACCAGCTCGTAGTACTCTCCATTTGCAAGCTTTGGCACGGTACCGATCAGATCCAACACAATCTTCAGTGCTTCCACTTTCTCGCTCCACTTCGGTAGATCCAGCTTGGCTTTGAACTCTGTCTTCGGGAGCTTCGCGAGCAAGTCGACAGTCTCAGCAAACTCACGCGGATCAAACGCAGCACCAGCCGACGCAGCTCCAGCAGCTGATCCACTCGCAGCGCCGCCAACTTTTGGTCCAGCAGCAACTGGTCGCTTGGCTCCGCGCACAAACTTCGTTGGGGCTGCCTGGCCGACGACCATGTCTTTCGTCAACTCTTCGTACTCGGTTTTCTGCGCTTGTCGAAGATTGGACACGATGTCTACAACCAGCGCGGGACCAGTCCATCGATGGATTTCTGCAATGAGGTTCAGCGCGATCGGACGAACACCATTCACCGTAGACTCACAAAGCGCTGGCAACGCAGCCTTCACAACTGGAAGAGGAACGACGCGAGGTCCAAATGCCTTGAGCGCATCTAGGATGTTTGAAACACACGCAGGCGGCACTTTCGGCTTCTTGTTCTTTGTTCCTTCGATCAGAGCACCGACAGTGTCTTCTGCAGCACCCGCTTCAATGAACGCCATCACCACTTCCTCACAGATCTTCACGACACCTGGACGACTCGAGAAACCCTTGTCTGTGATCCGCTTCATCACGCCTGGGACGATATGCTTCTGAAAAGGCTCGATGTTCATTGCGTACGCGAGCACCGCTTGGACGCCCGATTCCATCGCACTCGCATTCGCGTCTTCACACATTTTGCCGAAAAACTCCAAGAAGGGCTCGACGTCGTCATTGCGTGCACCTCGGCGTTCGCAATGCGCTTTCACGTGGTCAAAACCCTCTTTCCGCAGCTTCCAGTTTTTGTCTGTGATTTTCGCCACAACCTCATCCACTGAAAGGTTGTCTGCAGATGCATCACCATCACTGCTAGTGCTATCGACAGCCACCGCAACTGCGACAGGCGCTGCTGCAACTGGCGGCATCACTGGTGGCGGCGGTGCACTTTCCTGCATGATGACATCCTCGGCTTCAACCACAATCTCCATCGGCTCTGTGACTGCTGCTTTCACCACGGGTGCTTTACGCTTCAACGGCGTGCGCGCTGGAAGTGCGGACTTACGCTGCGCTGGGATCGGGGGCGAGTTCGCGACTGCTTTGCGCTGCGCCGGGATCGGCGGCGAGTTGGTCATGCGACCCATGGGAGGCGGCGGCATCGCGTCCGCGCCTTCTTCTTCGCCCTCGCCGTCATCGTACGCGATGTTCGACGAGATCGACTTGGAGATGCTTACGAGCATCGCGATGTCCTCACCCGCGCACAGGCGGCACTTGCAGCTCATGTTACGCAGGCATTTTTCGTCCATCTTTGCTGCTGTTGTTTGGCGGTTTGTGTCGGAAAAAAGGCTGAACGTACGCGTGAAGGGCTGTCTAGTACTTCAGGCAGGTGGTGATGAACAGGACGAGGCACTTGTCGTTCGCTGGTGCGTCGGGGCTGGAGCGTGTGGAAAACAGGTAGACGCAAGTACGGCTGACGCGCGCGCTTCCTCTTCTCTCGTCTCTTCTTCTTTCGCCGCAAGTTCTCTAATGCTTGCTGTTGCTTTGAATTATGGTCTGTTTCTGGCCCCTCTTCTTCTGTAGCAGTTATAAACCAGTACTGTTTCGTACTTTATCGAGTTTATGGATTCAAATTAATGACAGTCACTTCAACCTTGGCGTTTTTGAAACCCGAGAAGCCACCCAATATTGCATGGCAGCACTCAAGTGGGGGAACAATTGCAGTTGAAAACAAACAATTATCAGGGATAACTCACCCTGAAATTCAAACATGAGCGCGCCAAAAACAGGCAACCAACATTCTCACCTACGAATTGCAAGAAGCCATTGACAGTGACGGTGGTGATGATGGGGACCGTGCCGTCGCTGCCGCCTGAGATGGCGGTGACGCAGGCCGCGAGTCTGCTCAACTGGGCCGCGCTTTACGTCAGTCAGCCGCGAGACGGCGGTACTGCTCGCGATAGCGAACGTGGGCCATGGGTCTCGCTCGCGCTCCAGACACTGCTGCAACGCGCGTACGTTGTCTATCTGACTGACTTTCACTTTCAAAGCGTTGCCAATAGATGGATGGAGAGATTGATTGAATTAACTCATGAATAATCTCTGCTACCTGTAGATTTCCAGCGCTCTGCGACGATGTCCAGGCAGGCGAGCGGACGCGAAGGTATGATGAGTGGGGCGTCGTGCTGAATGTGCTGGAGCAGTTCTATGAGGTACGTTCTCTCCACCACGCTCTCTCGCTCTTGATGCTTTATTGTATGAGCACAGTGCACGATTAAACTCATCGCTTTACGAATGAAATGCGGGTTGTGTCCAGATGCCGCTTGGGATAGATAAAGCGCAGCTGCCATCGTTAACGAATCTCGCCGACGATGACACCATCACAGAGAACTCAGCGTTGATCCAGTTGCTCGAGTTCACGCTCGGCGCGGTCGTACAGTGTGAAGACAAGGCCGCTTTCGTGCGTGACATTATGACCATGAGTGATGCTGTGCAAGTCGACCTGATGGCAGTCATTGAGAAAGTGATGGGCTTGCAGAGCAACAGCCAGGTAGACAACGGGACTGTCAATCATGAAGAAGCGAGAGAGCCCCCAAGCGCGCGTTCTTCTCGTAACGCTCCCTCGGATCTAAGTCATGCTGCGTCCCAGATACAACCGTCTCCTCAACGAGGACCCGCAAACGGCAAGAGTCAACACCCACCGTCTAAACAGCATTCGCCTCTTCATCTTTCTCGAAATGCGGAACTGGAGCGAGCGAAACGCGAAAATGAGTTTCTCAAAGATGAAAATGTAAGCGGTCGTCTGCGCGATCGGAGACTCGATGCATGATACGTTAACCGACATTGCCAGGGACTCGCCAAACTCACTTACTTTTATGTAGGTTCACATGAGTCGAGAGCTCCAAGACACAGTAGCCAAACTTCGACAACAGGAATCAAACAACCACACACTCGTGGAAACGATTCAACAGCTCAAGCTCCAGCTTGATGTTGACGTGCTGAAAAGAGAGCGTTCGGTGCGAGCCATGTACGACGATCGGATTCTGGTTTTGGAGCGGGATCTCGAGGCTGCAACTGCCGAGCTTCACGCAAAAACCGCGATCGCCAATGAAGTCAGCGGATTGAGAGACGAAGTCGATTTGCTCCGACCTGTCGCGGAGAAAGTAGCTAAAATGGAGGCAGCGGTGGCAAAGTACAAGGTGAAAATCGAGGAATTGGCGTCGGTCAAAGAGAAACTACGGGTGCGTTGCTTTGCCACTTTGGATCGTCGATACATTCAGATGGCTGACAAATCTGTGTTGTAATAAACAGCGAATCGAAGATGCGAACGTAGAGCTGACCGAGAACAACTTGTCGTTAGAAGCACAACTGTCGAAGGCTGCGTCTTTGCAGCGGAAACTCAAAGAGGCAAAAGATATCAACACAGCTGTGGTGAGAGCGCTTTTGTTGTACAACGTGGACTTGCGCTGATTGCCGTCACTGACGTTCACTGTGCCTGTTTGCTGTGGTTGTGCTTCTGAATCAGGAATTTCGAGTCTCTGAGTTGGAAGCGCTACTTTCACGGCAGGAGAGCGAGCTGACACGCATGCGTGATGACTGGGAGGCGTCACAGAGTTCACTCCGAGAAGCAAATGCGTTGAACCTGCAGCTTCAGAAAACCGTTGATGAGCAGCATGATGCAGACAAAGCAGGCGATACATTCCCTCCATCAGCTGATGCGCTTGCAGGAGGGATCAGTGAGTTCAATCCCGAGTTGATGCAGAAATTGGCGCGGCTCGAGTTTGAGAACCAAGAGCTGAGAAAGCAAGTCAATGGCGAAACCTCTGAGCGAATCGACGGACTTCTAGACGAAATCGGCGACTTGACAAGGCTGAAGAAATCGTTTGAAGCTCGGTACTTTGATACAGAGCAGCAGCTGAATCGAAAAAGTGAGGAGTTTGTCCAGGCGACGCAGCAAATTGCTGCGTTGGAGGAGACTCTGTCGTTGCTGCAGAGAGCCATGAGTGACATGACCGAAAACCGCAACAGCCTGAGCACAACATTAGAAAAAGCGAGCAGGAGAAACGCTATGCTTCAGGAAGATGTGGATGCGCTCGAAGTGGAACGACGAGCTACTTTCGAAGAAAAACATCGACTCGAAGGTTTGCTGCAGGAGTGCGAGATGAGATGCTCCATCCAAGACCAGACAATCTTATCTCAAGACGCAGAAGTCAAGGCGCTGCAGGGTTCCTTGAATCGGTCCGAGTCACAAACTGAAAGTCTGAATTTGCAGCTTGATGATCGCAATCATTGCATTGAAGACCTTGCAGCACGCATATCACACTTGGAAGCTCAAGTCCTGCTACTGGGAAGCGAAAAAGTAGACTTGCTGACGTTAGTGTCAAACGCGCAAGAGAAACTAACGAGTCGAAGTGGCGAACTTACAGCAATGGCAGCTTTGTTTGGCTCAACGTTTGAAGTGAAAGAAGAACTGGAAGAGCTGCTGCGGAAAACACGTGAGTCTAGTGCGCTCCAGCTTGCCTTTTTGCGACAGCAGAAAAACGATGAGCTTCGTCTTGTGAAGAACAACTACGATACTCGTCTGAGTGATGAGCGATCAGAGCATCAACACGTCGTTGAGGAGCTCCACAAGAAAGCATCGGCTCTGGAATCAGCCCATAGCGACAGCTTGTCCCGCATGACAGTGATTGTCAACGCGAAAGCCATTCAAATCGAGGAGCTGAAGTCAAGAATGCAGGAAATGAGCGATACTCATGCAAGCGCGATGTCAATAGTGAAGACCAAGTTTTCCGAGCGACGGAAAGCGCTCGAGGAATCCAACCTTGTGCTTCAGATGGAGATGGACAAGTACATGGAGCAACACAGCGTTTCGAATGCTGATCGGGACACGAAGGAGTCCGAGCTCATCAGCAGGATATCAAGCTTGGAGAAGACGTTATCCGATGAGAAGGCCATTTTCTTTGAGGAAAGCCAGATCCTCAGCGCTCAAGTCCGACAACTGGAAGACTCGATGAATGCGATGCGGGCACATTCAGATGCGCAAGAAACGAAGTTGAAAGCGACGGTCAAAAGCCAGCTCGATTCTAATCACCACCTGATCGAGACAAACCAGGTGCTAAAGAGCGAGCTGAAGCGGAAAACAACAGCGGTCGCGCAGCTTGAAAACACGGTCACGCGACTGGAGTCCAAGGTACTGCTTCTCGAGAAAGAGCGAGTTCACATCTCAAATCAAGAGGAGCGAAAGCGTGAGGTTGAGGAAGAAGAGACCTCATTTTCGTCACAGCTGAGCACTCAAGTTGGTCTTGTCATCGCAGAGCTCGAGAAACTACAGAAGGAGCACAAGGAGCTGCGACAGAGGATGAACTCGTGCCAATGTCATCACAGCAGCTCTGACACAGCAAGTATGGACAACACGAAGAAGTACTACCTCGACCGCATCCGACAACTCGAGCAGGTGAAGCAGCAGGAAGAAGATAAACGGCGAGAGCTGCTGCTCGTGAACGCAAAGCTCATCCAAGGACAGAAGCAGTTCCAGACCAAGAACGCGGCCATGGTGAACGAATTGCAGCAACTGAGGGAGAAGATGAACAGCTGGCTTCTCCGAGATGAACGGCGCAGAAAGGATGAGGAGGTCATGCGTCGCAAACTGCAGACTCTCGAGTCCAAATATCACACGCTTGTGGCAAAGCGGACGACAGAGCGAGCTCAGACTAGTACGACCACAATTACCACCACCGCCACCACCAGCAAAACAAACGAAGCGAGCAATGTTACTGAAGCTATGGATGCCAATGAGGTCGGCGATCGCTCCACCAGCGACGAGGTTGGCACAGTATCCAACAAGCAACCTCTAGCAGCCCGAGCTGATGAACCAGACAACAACCACGTGAGCTTATCCCACGAAGACCAGACCGATGAGAACCTGTCGCCGAATGTCAGCGTCTATCGAAAGCGCAAGTTAGAAGAAGATGATATGACAAAAGCAGCGATAGCAGCAGAAGGACAAGGTTCAGAAGCAGATACAAGCAAGATTGCTTTGTCTGAGACAACCATAAAAGTGCCACCTGCTGATGTTGACTCTACGCGCCAGGCAAGCGCAAAGCGTCGAAGAGCGTCGCTCTTCATGACTAGTCGACTGCAATCGAACCCACCTCCAGCGGACGAAGAGAAGCCTTCCGAGTGCCAGCAGCAGTGATAGCATCAAATGTGCAATACAATCTTTACTCATAGTAGTTCGTGCATACACAAGCCTTTCGTCTTTGCAATTCCACATGCAGAGGAGCGTAGATACGAACTACTTCCACGCCAACCCTGCGTAGACTAACACTGGACATCACTATGAAGACAAAACGAAGCCATTTCGTGGGGGCAAATTGGCTGTGATGCATTTTCTTTTTAGTTCACAAGGTATTCTAATTTACACGTTAGTGGTTGGCATCTCAATCGAAGCTCGTGGCGGGACTGAAGCAGCTCAGATGGCTTTAGATCTACTGCGCTGACGGTTTGCTGTTGTCTTTATCGTGCCTAGAGCTGCTTGGGACTCGACACGCTCCATTTCTGCGAAACAGTAGGAAACCACGCAGAAAATTGTAAGGACGTTGAGCTCCAAAGCTCCAAATGCTGATCGCTGACTTGTTCTACCAATATCAAAACTCACAGGCACAAGCAGATCGAGGTCCTGGACACCCCACACGAGGAACTTGAAGAGGCTGGCGGCAGCCACGACGCTCTGGCACATATGGTCGATCGCGATGTCACCAGCTTCGATAGTGGACGAGAACATTCTTGCTGATGTTATTGTTGGTGGTTGTCGAGGCTGCTTGACTGTGGCTTGGAGGAAGCAATTTGGGGATGAGCTCTACAGACACAAATCCAAGCAGAGCGCACATAGACTCACTCGAGCTGAGGATGCACTAAGACGATTAGGATACTGTGGCTTGCGGTCAAGACCAGAGGATCGTGAGGGCACTCAGCCACAAAAAATTTCACCCTCTGCTTGAATTCTCCTTCCGAACGCTGCCGTGTGTGTGCGTGCGAGCCGCCAAATCAAGTTGCATTGTTAGCAAAGCCGCCTGGGTTGATTCTTCGCAGCCAAATCATTTTGGACCTCCAAGTCTCCACTCATTTGCCTGGGGTACATGTATTCGCACAGAGCTTACAGAGCAGTTTTTGTGTGAGCGGCAGTGTTGTCGATGCCCATGAACATGGGCTCTGAGTTCTTCGTATTCGTCATTTCGTGGCTTAACGCGGACAGATAAATACCTGTGGGTGATTGCACTTGTGCACTCCTTAGTATTCCGCTGTCAGAAGGCAAATGAGAGACACAATCAGCATCCTCTCTTGCGCCACGCCCCCAGCTCTGATCATTGCGAGCGGATACTGGAGTGTACTACTTCGAAGTACTACAGACGAGCCCCAGTTCCGAGATCCTTAAGAGGCGAGGCATTCCCTCCCCTCCTCTCGTATGGCAATTCCAGAGTATTCCGACTTCGAAGTCACCACCTTTGATAGCGAGTGAAAACTTACACTGAAGCAGAGATGCTATTCGGTGATTCTGTGTGCATAAATATTAGAGCGTATGGGCATGAAATTTGGATTCTTGTGGCGACCACCTGGTCCCGTGCAAGTGAGTGGTAAGGAATGCATCACAGACCCCGATCAGGTCGGACTTGATTTCCACAATGGGAAACTAGTTTGAAACCTCACAAATGTGGGGCTAGTACAGCGTACGATCGGTGGTCTCACATATGAAAATCCGCTCAGAATCTAGTTTGTCCTCCACGTTGGACTTCTCCTTGAGTCAAATAAGGAGAGCGCTAGAGTCCTTGATGACATGTATTACCAGCACGTCCAGAAGAGTATCCACTCTGAAGCACTTTCAGGCTTTAGTCATGGCTGGCCTTGTTTCACAGGCGCCAGAGATCGCGTGGCCTCATGGTTGCGATCGCTTTGGCATTTTCATTCTCCGATTGACATCCTCCAAGCCACACCGTCCACCGAAAGCACGAGTGTAACTGCTTTCGAGCCCCACCACCACAGCAGCATCTACAGCTCCAAGAATGTTCTCGTCCACTATCGAAGCTGGTGACACCATGATTGGCCACATGTACCGGTGAGTGGCTCGTTCTTTTGTACCTGATAGCCCTCGTACATGTGATGAATGGGATTGAGCACTAACTCAATTGGTCTGGATTGATGGAACAGGAATGGAGCGCATCAAGTCCAAAGCGTCTCTCGGCGTGAACCACGAATGCAGCACTGTACGAAAGTAAAAAATTGCAGTTGATCTGAAGTCACCACAGTCTAGAGTTTCGAACACAGTTGGCTCACCTTCGCGCAACCTCACCAACCCATCAAACACCCTTATTTACCACATAACCAGTGCAACTGTTAGAAACAGCGTTCTGATTCTTTTTCTTTAGGAATAAATCTGAACACTCGGATTTTATTTGATTGTTTGTTCTGACTAACATACAGGTAACGTTCCCATTATTAACCTCCTGTGCAAAAAAATATCCTTTCAAAA